>JARHVA010007632.1:0-210000 GCA_037957365.1 Torreya grandis | reverse complement strand
ATATATATATATGTATATATATATGTGTGTATATATATATATATATCTATATATATATATATATATATATATATATATACATATATATATATATATATACACACATATATCTATATATATATACATATATATATATATACATATATATATATATATATATATATATATATATATATATAGTGTCATACTTATGTTCGATTTGATTATAAGATAAACATTCCATTTTATAACCATATATAACACTATACACACACACACACACACACACACACACACACACACACACACACACACACACACACATATTGTTATACTTATGTTCCATTTTATTATAAGATAAACATTCCATTTTATAGCCATATACGTCTATGGCAGAATAACTATAATGTATTGACCCTAAATGTCTTTCCTTATATATAAAATAAAATTAGTATATAACCATAAATCATATCCATTCGAATTATAAATTATTTATATTGTTAAAAAAAAATAAAAACACTATAATATATTTATGTGTAAAACTGTGTCCTATGTATAACATATACATATACATTTACGTATTCATACCTTGAATGATCTATTAGAGACCTAAAGATATATGAATAAGCCCTTGTATATTTATACTATTTTGGTCTTCATATGAACATGTTTTATAAATGAATAACATTATTTGTTTTATAATTTCCTAAACAATTATAAACCTTACCCAAAGCTATACCCTATGTGGGTTTAGCTATTCAAATTAAATAATCATGTCAATGAACTAAATGATGGTATAAAGGATAAAGTGAATGTATTTTAACTTTTTCTTTAAGAGTGAGTTTTAAATAAAATAACCCAGTTGATAGATTATACAGAGAATATGATGACTAAATACAAGTGATAAGGACTGAGTTAATCAATACAGACCCAACTAAGCCTTCACCTAGGTCAAATGAAATACTCAAAACTGAACAAGTAATGATCCCTTTTTATTTACCTAGGGTTTAAATTTGACCCACTAAAATACAAAATAATTTCCTCATTATAATTTCCATAAATTATAATTTTCACAAAACACAAAAGTGATTTCACCTCATACTAGGGTTTACTCAGCTTAATATTCTATGACAACTAAATTTAGCTTTCAAGCCAAAACCTAGGGTTCGATGGATTATATGTCTAGTTGTGGGGATGGCTGAGCCATCCACAATAACAAGCATATGCATTAGTTTCTAATAATTTTGAAAATAATAATAAAATTATAACTCTTATCAAGATATCAATGATTTAATTCATACACAACCAAAATGAATAAAAATTAACAGACCAACCTAGGAAATAATGCTCAGTTATGATCGACTGGTATATCATTCTATGTAATTTTTCCTCAAACCACTTTATTTTTTTCCTTTTTCTTTCTATTTTGTCATGTAGACACATATGAAAGCATTATCAAGTATAATTTAATATCCATAACACATGTTATAATAACATCATTATGTGAGGTAATCTAATTCACACAACACAACCAAATGATAGTATGGATGCAAACTAAACATGTTCAAATGCAAGAACACAAAACCATATAAAAAATAAGATCATAATTGAGATCAAATATCAGCTACTAAATCAATAATCCATATAAAAAGTATATTCTAAATATTATGGTGTGTGTGGGTTCTTAGTCTTCTTTAATATGTCATCCCCCAACACTTCCATCTATGACACCCTCTCTGATGATTCCATCCCTCCATCACAATCTAAGGGATGAATTTATCTTATAGACACATCACAATAATAAATGTAGCTATCCAAAAACAATATAAAATCTATAATATAATATTGTAATAAACTAGACAAACATGATCATCATGTACATAATATTTAAGTACAACTAATTCCATAGTTAACAATCATGTAAATTGAGAAAACATATAACTGTCCATACACCAACATATGAAATCTAGCTTAACCAAAATAATAATTAACCATAAAATCCACTAATCAATAAGCTATTAGGTCTAGAGAGGAAATTAGGATGTGACATCCATCCCCCTTAAAGTTTGTCATCATCTCGATGACACTTATTCAAACATAAGTTATAAAATTAAACATTATTTAGTAAAAAATAAAATAATATCCATCAACATATTAAGTAAATAAATATGGAAACAACTTGTAAAACTTACCATAATTCTCCCAAGTGGCATTATCTTTAGAATATTGGTCCCACTAGACCATGCACTATGACACTTATCTATTACGCAAATTGAGTTTATGAGTGTTAATTATTCTGATTGGTTCTACTATGACCACCCTAGGATCTAAAACCTATAAAGCATTTTAATCTAACACATGTGAAGGGTCAACAACATACTTTTAAAGATAAGGAACATGGAAAAATTTATGAAAAAGATCTAGATTTGGTGGTAAATTAAGCCTATACACTATAGGATTGATCACTTTTAAAAACTCAAAGTGCCCGATGTATCTAGGTGCAATTTTTTCTGACTCTCTAAATTTAATCAAGATTTTCTAAGGCTTAACCCATACAAATACTTTATCAACAACGTAAATCTTTCTTGATGTTCTCTTTAGATTAGCATAACTTTTCGATCTATCATTAGCCTCAACCAACCTCTTCCTAATTGTTCTAACTTACTCTTATATTTACACAATCATCTCAGAACTAAAGACCGCCCTATTTTGCAACCTATCCCAACTGATTGGTTTTGTACACCTCCTTCCATATAATGCCTCAAATGGAGCCATTTTCAAATTTGATTAGTATGAGTTTTTGTAATCAAACTCAACCAATAGAAGGTATTCCTCAGACTTGTATTTTTTATCCATGAAACACATTTAAAGGAGACCTTCTAAAACTTGGTTAACACTCTTTGTCTATTCATCATATTTTGGGTGATATGCAGTGCTAAAATTTAATTATGTATCTAGAGTTGAATTCAAATTCAACCAAAAACTACAAGTCATTATTGAATCTTTATAAAATATGATCTTTTCTAGAAATCCATAAAATTGATACACCTATTTCGTGAATATTTTCATAATCATAGGTGCATCATTTGTCAATTTAACTGGTATGTAGTGAAATACCCTGGTTAGTTTGTTAATTACCACCAAGATCATATAATGTTAGTTCCATGATAATTATAAACCTTGGAAAAAGTCTATGCTAATCACCTACCACTTCTATTATGGTATATCATGAGGATATAATAATCCTTCCATAAACACATTCTCAACCTTCACATACTAACATTCTAAATAACTAGACACAAAATATGATGCATATGTCTTGATCCCTTTCTAGAAATAAAGAGGTATTAGATCATCCATGAGCTTAGTTACAACAGGATGTCCTTAATATGGGGCATTATGAAATTTGTTTAGCACTGTTCTCTTCAATTTCTCTCTATCAGGCACATACATCTTACTATTATACCTCAAAAGACCATCGCTCTCTAACTTGAATTATTTATACTTGGGATTTTGAGCATTATTTGATAATGATTTATTAACCTAATCATATAATTCATCTCTTGGTCAGAATTTAATTACCTAATTATGGAAATTACTCTTGATAGTATTCAAGGTTGTTATGTACCTTATATGACTTAGGGCATATGTAACTCTATTCTCCTTGCCTTTGATATAGTTAATATCAAAATCATAATCATATAATAATTATAAACAATGTCTTTGATGTGAATTTAAGTTTTATTGGGTGATGATGTACTTGAGTCATGAGTTATTAGTTTTGATCTCAAAAGGTTTCCATAATAGATAATTCCTCCAAACTTGTAAGGCTTGCACTATTTAAACAAGTTCTAGATCATGAGGGAAATAATTCACCTCATATGGTTTCAATTTTTTAGACTTGTATGCTGAAATTGAACCATCTTACATAAGAACTCTTCCAAGTACATACCCATATGCATTTATTATCATTGAGAACTAACCATTAGGATTAGTAACTCTTAACATAAGTGCCAAAGTAAGCCTCCTTTTCATCTCTTAAAAGGCTCTTTCATACTTATCTGACCAAACAAAACTCTATTTTTTCCATTGAAGAGAGGTGATTGGGTTAGCCATCTTTGAGAAATTTGGAACAAATTTCCTATAGTATCCTACTAATCCCATAAAACTCCTTACTTCATGCACATTATTAGGCACGATTCACTCCATTATGTCTCTTATCTCTGTTACATCCACTAAAACTCCATCTATTGCGATAAAGTGTCCTAGATATTGTACTTTCTTTTGGAAAAATGCATACTTGGACAACTTGTGCTATAATTTATGGTTCCACAATTGATGTAAAATGAGTTCTATATGCTAAATATGTTCTTCCTCATTTGTATAATATATGAGGATGTCATATATAAAAACCAACACAAAGTGGTCTAGATAATCCCTGAATATAGTATTCATGAGATTCAAAAATATTTCTAGAGCATTTGTTAACCCAAAAGTCAACACTATGAAATTTTAGTGCCCATACCAAGTTTTGAACATTTTTTTGTAATATGTTCATCTAAAATTTTGAATTGATGATAGCCTTCTCTAAGATCAATTTTATAAAAGACCGTTGCCCTTTGCATTTGATCAAAGAAATAATCAATGTGAGGTAACAAATATATATATATATTCTTGATTATCTCCTTGTTCAATATATTTTAATAGATACATAGGTGAAGAGTACCATCCTTCTTCTTGATGAACACCATTGGTGCACCCCATGGTAATACACTTGGTTAAATCAACCTTTTTGATAACAAATCCTAAAGTTGAGCTTTCAACTCAACTAATTTGATAGTTGTCATCTTCTATGGCGGATTGGATTGTTGTTTAGATCTAGGTATGATGTCTATTGAGAAATTAAACTCATGTTTAGGTGTTAATTTAGGAAATTCCTCTAGAAACACATCCTCAAATTTCCTTACAAAAGTATAATCCTTTATGGATGGTTCCTTAGATTTCTCCATCTCATTTATTTTAATAATAAATTCCTAGTATCCTTTCCTCTGAGCCTTATTGAGTTGAATTGTATATATTTGCCTAAGATTCAACTCTCTTTACTCACCCTAAAGCTCTGTATGATTTCCAAAATAATCTTAACACTCTACCTTTTCTAGATAGCAATCAACCTTAGATTTATGCTTTAAAATATAATTAACTCCTAGGATCATATCATATGACCCTAATAGTGTAGCATACAAATATAATATTATAGTGAATTTAGGAAATCTAATCTTAGCTTCTACTAGATACTTGTTAACCTTGACCTTTGACTCATTCCCATATTATACTAACCATGCATTCGTATTAACACTATCTTTTCTAAATATCTTATTAAGCATTATAAGAGCAATAAAACATTCAATAGATCTAGTGTCAATCAAACAAGAAACTAGATGATTAAACAAAATACATGGTAATTCAATAAGATAAGCTTGGAATTCAGCTTGATGATTGTCAAAAATTGCATGAATTCATTATTGAAAAGTTCTCTATTGAGAAGCACAACCATTGTTATTTCCATCTAATTTACCTTGAGTATAGTCTCAAGCATAATGATCAAATCCACATATCAAGAAACCTCTAGGTGGTCCTTTCCTATCAAACTATTGGTTTCTCTTGAAACCTCCCTTGAAACCATTTCCATGTTTCTTATTTCCTGAGCTAATATTGAACTTAACATTTTGGTTATTGAATTGGCTCTTCGAGTCTCCAACCCTCTTCCAATTCTTCTTTTTGAAAGTCATTTTATAATTTCCAAACTTTTTATTGAACTTATCCCTAACTTGGGAAAGATATTTTACCTTTTGTTCCTACTTGACTACCTTCTCAAAGACCTAATCCATGGTAAATGGCCCATGCATATCCACCTCACATCCAATATGGGGTTTTAATCCCATAATAAACTTCTTGATTATTAACCTCTCATCCTCTTGATACTAAGGGACATACTTTAGGAAATTGTTTAATTTATATCATTATTCATTCATAGAAATGTCTCTTTGCTTAAGGTTCTAAAAATCTACTAGCTTTTGATCACAATATAGTTGTGGAAGTCACCATGACCTAAAAAATGTCATGAATTATTTCCAAGTGGTGGTGGTAGAGTTGAGGTTCATTTTGATCTTCTTGTTTTCCCACCAAGTTGTTGATTCTCTAACAAGTTGATATGCTCCCAAAACTACTTTACTGACTTTAGATTAATTTTAAATCACAAAATATTTCTCCACCTCTATTAGCCATGCTTTAGCCTCATCTTCCAAAATGGTTCCATCAAAAATGGGTGGATTTATCTTTTTCATATCCCATGCCAACCTTGTAGCTACTTGTAACTATATAAAATATGAAAATTGATAACTTGAGCATGGATAATGACACCCAACCCTTAGGTCCTCCTTACTCTTATGACCCTCATAGACATCTTTTCACTAATTCCCAGTCATCCATAGCCTTCCAAACTTGATCTTAGCTGAGATAGACCCCTATTTCCATGATAGATCCAACTCCCCATATCCCATATGATCATGAAAATAGCACCACACTAGGACTATAGTGGTGGTGCCACTCCTATTTGCTTTTGATGCTATTGTCTAAGTCCATTTATAACACCAATGGTTAATTTATTCTAGTTTCCCATACTTATCCTTGTTAGACTAACATAATCACATTTAAACCATGAGCACTAGATCCCTATAAAATCCCATTCAAAGATCATTTGAAAAGGGTTGGTAATTTTCACTAAGAAAACAAGAATACAAGTAAGATTTTTCAAGAAATCTTCCCTATTCTCTACATACAACTAGCCAAAACACTTATAAAGTTACTCAAATACTTACACCAATCCATATCCACCTCAAGAATATATGTTTTAGCATTCTACATCTTCATACACACAATTTCACAAATCACATCAAGTGGGAGAACTATATATGTCTTGATCCCTCTTTAGAGTATTGGTATATAGGCAACATGCCCATAGAAGGGGTGCAGATCCATGTCTAGTGAATATTACACAAAATAATCCCCCCTCTTACTAAAAATTGGTCAAATCATAATGGAAGATAGGGTTTGAAGAGAAAATCTACTCTATAGGGAATTCTATAGACTTTCAGCTATCAAAACTTCATGGATAGGGTCATACCGACCTAACAAACAAAACCTAGAAAGTTTAGATCCTTAGGATAATAGTAGTAAAGATAGACTTAGCATCAGTACCACTCTTGTCCAGTTTAGGTGCTCTTATTCAATCATAAAATGAGGTTTTGATCTTAGTTTTTTACAATGTCATAGTCATACATAGTGAATTTCAGCCTCTGTCTTAGTCAGATCACTTATTTTCTAGCTAAGTTTTATTTTCTTCTCCTTATTAATATTTTCAAAAAAGTTCAAATTAGAATTAATTTACACAAATTATTATCTTAATTATTGTCTATTTATTTACTAATTTTACTACTCATAACCTTTAACTAAATTAATAATAATACACTAATATTCCAAAAATTGTTAAATCATTTGGTGAACCTGACTTACTTTGTTTGTGCATTAAAACCCTAGAAACCTTAGGGTAAATTTCCTAATATTTTTTCCCATATTTTTAATTTTTTTTACCTACATAATAAAATTAGAAATTAACATTGAATTTTAAAATTTTGTAGCAATTTTAAAATAATTTTCTTTCAAACCCTAGTTGCCCATACTAGGTCCTAGTATTTTCCCAATATTTTTCCAATAATTTTTTGATTTTTTACTAGAATATTTAAATCAAAAATACACTTCAAATTTCAAATATCAATAGTAATTTTAAAAGGTAATTATTTTTCAAAATCCTAGTGTCACATACTAGGTCCCGTTCAATCACAAATTTTCCAATAAATTTTTTATTTTTTACTTGCATATTTAAATCAAAAATTCACTTTAAATTTAAAAATTTCATAGTAATTTTAAAAATAATTATCTTTTAAACCTTAGTTGCATATACTAGGTCACATTGCTTCTTGAGATATCACCTTACATCTAAACTTAGATTACATATCAAAATAAAAATGGATCTCACTTATTTATAATTTTTTATTAGATTTCTTGTAAATAATAACGAGACCATACTTTGTCCTATCATGCACATGAATAATTAAGTTTACCATATGCTAGTACAAAGCTTCATTCTTTTCATTTCATTCTTAATTTTCATAATATGGGAGGATATTAAGAAATTTATTCAAATCAATGTTTACTTTTCTTTAATATATGATATCATTACATACTTTTTCTCTCTTATGTGTCATAATTTTCAAGTATATCATGATAAAAACATTAGGAATGTCATAACACATGTCAAAATTATTTATGCACTAATGCACAATTCCATGCTCTCTATCCCAAACTTGCTATCTCTCATGTGGAATTCTCTTTATAAACATATTGTTATACAATTTATAATATCAATTTCATGCATTTCATTTCAAATTCATGATTTATACCTAGATGCATATAACTCTTTTCATAATTTTATGTTCAAATTACAACAATATAAATGAAATATAATCAAATTTCTAGTGCATAGTTCAAATGATCAATTTCATGTTTTTAACTCTACTTTGTCATCTCAAACAATGACAAAAGAATGTCTAAATGATAAATATCTTAGTCTTACTTCCCATATCATGAATGAAACTAATGCATGCACTCCATTCATGCATAAAATAGATGCACACAGTATTCCTATTTCACATGACAATTTATTTCATATTAGGAAAGAATTTCCTTCTCCTCCTCTCCCCCACGAGGGTTATAACTACTTTACCTCTAACAAGGTCCATGTTAGCACCCTTGAAAATAGTGAGGTAGCATATACTATTATTTATAATGCATAAATTTAATAAAGAACTTCTTGAAAACCTCTTCAACATATGTATTTACATGTGCAATTAGAATCAACTAGGGTTTGCACGTGTGAGACTCTAAGGGACCAAATCACTAGTATGAGTAAGTTAATTTCAGAGTTACAAATGTAGAATCAACTATTACATGAAAAGATCACAACATTGGAAAATTATACTATAATACAAAATCCTCAAGGGCACCCTAGTGTCAATCATGTATATATACCTTCACTTAGTCAATTGCTTGAAAGCAATGCTACATATCAAAACAAGAAATCACAACAAAGTAACTCTAGAACTAATGATTAAAAAAGAATTAAAAGATCAAATAAGAGTTTATGTGAGGTACAAAGAGAAATTATTAGATAAAAGTTGATCAAATTACCTCATCTACATCTAGTGAGAAGATATAGATATTATTAGGCATATCATAGAATGCATGGGCATCACACAGATTCATGTTTGGCACTAAAAAAACATGTAAAATAGATAATTTATAATGAGGATCATATAAAAGATAAATTAGTCAAGCAATCCACAGTGATACAAGAACACATTAACAAAGGGTCATATTCAAAAATAGTACAAAAGTGGTTACCAAAGCATAAATCAGAACAACAAAAGGATCAAAAAGCAAAATCAATGAAAGAAATAATACCAAAGGCACATGTAAAACATAAAAAATATGCGAATATACTTCTCCAAAATGAGGCCCAATTTTCAAATTAGTATGGGTTTGGTCAAAAACATCTAAAATATTTTGATTATCAATATCAAGGGTTGAGAAAGCATACTCAAGGCATCACTACTTCTATTCTAGAAGTTGATAATGTTTGTCACCAAGGTTTGGGATTTATTGAACATCCTAAGGCAAATTATTCATATGCACAATTTATCAAAGGAAAAGATCCAAATACAATAAAAGTCAACACTAACATTCCATGTGTTCAAAATCAAGATGATAATTATGAGTGGAACAACACATGTTATTATGATTTCCAAGATACCAACAATGAATTTGAATATTCAGAATCATATTCATAATAGTTCCCTCATGCTTCATAATCATGCATGATCCCTTTATTTGATATAGGACACCATGATAAGGAGTCTCCCATGAGACTCACTGGTTAGTATAATTTCTTATCATCTTACTTCTTCATAGTTTTTCAAAATTACTTGCATATAGATTCCATTCAATTTATTGTACATAGTCTTCTTATGATTGATTGTACATAACTTATAACTCAAAATATAAAAACATTCAAATAAATCAAAAACACCAAAAACATTTTGATTATATGTATTATCCATGATTTAGATTTCTACTACTATGTTAGACTAACATTTGTTATTCTATGTTATTGTTTATTGATTTATCTACATTACCATGCTTCACTTGATCTTATTTAAGTGTGTGTAATGACATCCAACTCCTTGATTTCTTCCCTCTACCCATTGAGGGGGTATCCTACTACTACATTTGAGACATACATCTATATACATACCCACTAGGGGCATCTTCTACATGACTACACCATCCAGGTTATGTCATTCCTACACCTCACACTCTAGTTATCATGTTGATGTAAATTACTTAGTAGATTACATAGATTACTCTATCAATACTCACTAGTATATAGAACTTGTGTATTTCTTAGCATATACCTAGTCTTGTACTAAACATGTTTTACATTGCATTCACTTCTTTCTTTGTTTAGTTAGATATGATTGTAATTCTAATTATCACATGCTTTCTTTTCTTTCTTATCATAGCTTGATGTGATTGAGTTTCTAAATTCCTATTTGTCTCTTGTATGTGCCTTAGGACATTTTCCAATGTCCTTTACCTATACTCTTCTGTGTGATTGTGGCTTTCATGCCAACGTTGCTTGTTTCAATTATATGTGTATGTGGCATTTAAACATGCCTTGTATATTTTCCTTTTAGTATGAGTGACATGTGATTTTTTTTGTGTGGCTCCTTAGCCACCCTTGTATGCTTCTTGCTTCTTAACTTATGTGCTTGTTTCTTATTTTCTTATCATTGTTTTCAATGCCATGATCCACATTATGCATTATCTTGTTTTCTTGGATGCCATGATGGACATTATGATTCATACCTCCAACTAACAACTAACCAAAATTTTATTTCTATTTTAGTTCATTAAAAATGTTATTTCATTGTTATAGCCATCTAGGCATACCCCTATTGATCTAACAATCTCTCAATACAAATCATGCTATTTCTTGAGATATCTTATTGATTATCATTAATATATCATATATCTTTGTAGCATAACACACTTGCAAGGATATTTATTTTAAGGGAAATAATTGTAGGGTCTTCATTCCTACCCTTAAAAGAGGGGGTAACAAACATGGGTTTTGTCATAGAGATTAGAGCCCATAATGATCAAAATAAAAGTTTTTAGAACACCCAAAACAATAACTAGACATCAACACAGTCAAAATAGACTAGGTACATAGTGAGAATATCATAATAGTTACCATATTTTATCTAGGAAAACAACACCCAACTTGGACTACAATACTTATACCACTAGTGTCCACTTTTGGTGCTCCTATCCAAACAACAAAAAATTAGACTTTCCAGAAGTAGGTAGAATGGTAGGTTCAGTTGTAGTTTTGCATAGCTAGACCAATTCAAAATTAGTAGTTATCAGTACACTTTTGATCAAAATACAAATATAGGGGCCATCATGAGCAACATGATAGCTCTCACTTCTATTTTCAAACATGGAAATTGATATAAATTTTAGATCATAATCTATGTTACAGACACTAGTGACTGGGGGCAATGTGTACAATACATTTTCTTTATTTTCATTTTGAGTTTAGGATTACCCAAGCATTCTTAGTAGTTATGTTCCTTATTCCATCTGTAGGTGGTTGGAATCATTTTGGATTGGATTTTATACAAGCGTAACTTCCTCATTTTTGAGTTCTTGAGTTCTCAAGTGGATTTCATATAATCCTAGTGCACCAATTTTAGAGTGGATTTCATACAAGCCTAATCTCCATCTTTTAGAGTGGAAAAGAGTGGCCTAGTTTTCATCATGAATTTGGATATACATACCAAAATTTTTAGATCATAGTACATTCATTGGCTTTAAGAGCCATCTCATATGACACACATTTTTTACCAGTATCAGTTCATAGCTTCACTTCATGGGGCAAAGATGGAGCCAAAGGAGTAGCTTTCCTTTGTATTCTTGAGATAACTATTCATAGGGATTGAACATATAGTCCAAAAATCAATTTACACATGTATGGTCATCTATCTTCACTTAGTGGGTGATGATGGAGCCAAAGGGCAAACCTTTGAATTCTTGAGCTACTCTTAAGGAGTTGAGCACTCAAATTTGTTCATGATATTACTCTTGGTATAACATAATTCAAAATTACTCAACATCACTCAACATCACAATAGGTTTTGTATTGGTCTACATACCTAGTGAGGTGTATTCATTCCTTTCTCTTCCTCTATCTCTTTCCTAGCTTTGTATGTTCTTATTTTAGATATAACATATCTAGTAAGAACTGATCTACTCTTTATTTTATCTTAAATTTTTTTACTTTAGATCATACTCTCTCTATGCACACTCAACATCACACAAATTCATGAGCTTCACCCTTACAGGTAAGTTTAGTTATGCTTTCTATTTTTCCTTTATCCTAGTATTTCACTTTGTTGCATCACTAGAATAAAGTGGGTAAATATAGTCATAAAATGTGAAAATTGGTAATTTAAGTGTGGATAATGACACATAACCCTTAGGTCCCTCTTGCTTTCTCTCATGACCCTCATAGGTATCTTTTCATTAATTTCCAATCATCCACATCCTTCCATACTTGATCTCAACTAAGCTAGACCCCTCTTTTCATGACAAATCCATCCCCCTACATTCCATCTACTCAGGACAATAGTGCCACACTAGGACTATAGAATTGGTGGCACTCATGTCCACTTTTGGTGTTATTTCCTAGGTCCATTTATGGCTCTAATGGTTAATTTTATCTAGTTCCCCATCCTTCTCCTTGTTATCCTAACATGAGCACATTCAACCCATGACCAATAGATCCTTATAAAAACCCATTCAAAGATCATTTGGAAAGGGTTGGAAATTATCACTAAGTAAGCAATAATATAAGCAATATTACTCAATAAATCTTCCCTATTATTTACATGCAACCAAGAAACACACTTATAATCTTATTAAAATTCTTACACTAGTCCCTAGACACCTCAAGAAAATCTAGTTTAGCATTTTTCATCTTTATACACACAATTGCATAAAGCACATCATGTAGGAGAACTACATATGGCTTGATCCCTCTTCAAAGTATTGGTATATAGGCAATGTGCCCACACAAAGGGTGTGGATCCATGTCCAATGAATCTTACACACACTAACCCCCCCTCTTGATCAAAATTGGTCAAATCATAATGGAATATGGGGTTTGAAGATAAAATATACTTTATAGGGAGCTATACAAAATTTCAACTACCAAAACATTGTGGACATGGTCACACAGACCTAATGAACAAAACCTAGAAAAATTAGATCCTCAAGACAATAGTGTAAAAGGTGAAATATAGCTCTAGTACCAATCCTATCCAATTTTGGTGATCTCATCCAATAACAAAATAAAGTTTATATCTCAGTTTGTGACATTTTACCAATCCTACATAGTGAATTCTAGCCTCTATCTCAATCAAATCAATTAGTTTCTAGTTAAATTTTGTTTTCTTCTCTTTATTACTATTTTTATAAAATTTTGAATTTTAATTAATTTAAAAAAATTATTAGCTTAATTATTGTCTATTTATTTACTAATTTTACTACTTAGATCCTTTAACTAAATTAGGAATAATACACCAATATTCCCAAAATTGTTAAATGACTACTTGAACTCTTGCATTTTGTGGCACTTCCTCATGACTCTGCTATTGAAGATTTTTTTTCTTTATAAGATTATCTTCAAGTTCTTATTGAACATTCTCCTCAACATGCACATGTACTTATTGTTCTAGGGCTTTTATATAATCCTTAATTTCATGCATGGATTTGAGGATCTCATCTAATTTCACAGTTTACTCATCAATGAATGATTTCGATCCACTAGAGGACTTGTGTTTTAGGTACCTTAACCTCTAAGTCTAACATTACCATTATTATTAATTATTAATAGGATAATATATTTGTGTTAGTGGACTCATTAAATCTTAAAGTTTGAGCCTCAAATCTAATATGAAAATGTAACAACCCTACTAGGTTTTACTAGAATAGGGTGATTTTTAAAAAAAAATTTACACAAATTCAACTAATAGATGCCATCATGATGAAACCCTCATAGATTGATCTTTAAATAAATACATTAGTTTTAACTAACCACATAAAGGTATATATCTAATCTATTTTTCTAATGATAACATAATATCAATATCAATAATATGTACAATGATGATTATAGACATGAAGACTATATTTAATTCATAAAAGTATTATTACAAATTAAGCCACAACTAATAGACTATTACATCCAACTTATATAATTATTCATATAAATATAAAGTATAATTTTTAGCATAATAAATGTCTTAATAATAATATACAATGATACAAACCTCCATAGATAATGTAAGTCTCAATGAAATTATAATATATATAAATAATCTCAAGTGTAGTCTCTAATATAGTACCATTGAGGGGAGGGAGAACATCATCTAAGTGCTTTTCTATACCAACCATAGACCATCAATCCCTTGCCCAATCTCCCAACTAGGGAATGATCCTTCCTTCATAGATGGGTAGATAATGATGGTGCAAGAATATAAAGTGACAAACTAGAACCCATGTGTGTCATAAAGAAACCTATTCTAGCATGACATCATACAAACATGTAAACTAAATAAAAAATATGAAATGTCAATGTTTAAATATAAACACTACTTTGGCCAAAGCTTTCATATATTTACTAATCATGAGGATCAATCAATTTCACACACACCACTCAATCTATTTACACCTTATATTTTCAATAGTGACACTAATTAACTGAGTGGGATCCATCATACTATTTATTTAGGGTCATTAATGCGATATTGGTTCATATCTATAATAATAATAAAACCAACAATTCTCATAATTAAAATTTTCCTTAATAATAATCACATTTTATGCTATAATAATGAAGTCCTATAACCATGCATTTAATCCATCAAATGTTTCATTATAAAAGAAAACATCTCCTTTATTTATTTCACAATAAAATTAGATATCTACTCACATTTTCATTGTGTCATACCATTTGGGTAGAACAAGATTAATAATAAAATACCTCAACCATACAATTACGTAAATAAATATATAAAATCAATTCAATAATAATATCTCATTCAATAATCATTATATTTCATTTTTATTTACATTATATAAACTTCTCATAAAATCATTCAATGTAAAAATAGATAGAGCTAAATATTCTCAAATTCTTCATACTAGAAGTCCCTCTAAATCCTTCAATTTAACTTCTATGTTAAAACATATTAGGGAAAATAAACAAGTCTTTATAAATGTTTGATATTGCATATGACATGTATAATCATCAATCGACACACACACACACACACACACACACACACACACACACACACACACACACACACACAATGTTGTATTTAATTCCTTGCCATATAAAATAACATATTTACTTGAAGTGAAATAACAAGTACAACATATATAATATGCATAGTCAATTGCTCATCCATGTTACTAAGTTTCTAATATATAATAAATATTGAATTCTAACTTATACAATTGTGACAATATCCAACTAACTTCAAACCCACAATAAAAACACCATATCACATATAATCAATAACACGTTTAACCACATTTAAAGATATAGGAATATTTCATTATGGGAAGATATATTTCTAAAAGCACATAGTCATGACTTGGTACATCCATAACACTTTTATAAATATATCTAAATATGATTGGGGTTATTCTTATGTTCCATCTAATTATAAGATAAATATTCCATTTTACAACCATATACATCTATGGCATAATAATTATTGGTGTTCTAGATTTGCACCCTAGCTGAGGAGGGGATTGCTCAGATCTTCCTACTCAAATATAGTAAAACATGGGACTGATCCTAGGCTTTGGGTATCCTAATAATGCATCAGACCTCTATATAAGGCTAAATTCCTTCTGGATCTATCACCTATACTAAACCTAAACTAGCACTTTCTTGCAAAAGGGAGAGAGATTTTGATTATAACTTATAAAACAAATAAAAGAAGTGATGCATCAATGATTTGATCACTCAAAATAACACAATACACACTATGAGACACTTTCAAAACCAAATAATATCAATTTCACATAAATATTTAAGAATAAGGCATTAATCAGTTATCAAATTAGCAAGATAGGGAAAATATCCACTTTCAAGATAAACAATAAACTGTAAATTACATTTATATTGACCTATAAGAACTAATAAACACATCCTAAAGGTGATAAAAAATCAAACATAAGTAAGGACCATACATTCACTTAACCATAGTACATGAATTCATGAAACACACTTTAATCTATCTTAGAAAAGAATAGAATTCAATCTTTATTACATCAGAAAGGCGTTACAATATAAATTTTAGTAGAGTCTAGTCCTATCAAAAAGAGGGATAGATGGATCCATTTCAAGGCTTAGAAGCCTATATTTATATGAGAGAGAGAGAGAGAGAGAGAGAGAGAGAGAGAGAGAGAGAGAGAGAGAGAGAGAGAGAGTTGTGCATTGGAAAAATCCCAACCACTTTCGATGGATTAACACACTTGAAGATGTTGACTCATGACCTTATCAACAAGAAAAAAATATATAAAGTAATTTAATGTCTATTACCCTTATCCAATCATTAGATAACTTATTGAAACTCCATGATATCATATAATGATATACTAATGAGTACCATGTCTTATAATTGAGAGAATTGTGCCACATCTATATTAATTGGCCATATGTACTTGCTTATTTAAAATGTGACTTTAATGATAGGTGAGACACTTATCTATGACCAGATTTACATCTGTACTAGTTCAAAATTGAACCTAGGTCAATTTTATAGATATAAATCCAATCTTAGACTATTGGATTTCACATAGTCACATCATTCATGAAAACTTGTAAACTTCTTGAATTTACTTCACAAACACTAGTTCATCTTTTATTTATGTATCTAGTCCAATATCAAACACCTGTACTTCATCTAGAACCCTATGAGAGTTGAGAGGCTACTATGTACAAGGATCTTTCATCTTGAAGTAATGAACATGTCAATGGAATGACTTTATAATATGGTTAACAAGTTCCAAGCTATTGAATAGAGGTCTTATTTAAAATTCAATGATGATAGAGCCTTGTCTTTGACCATCTTGCCTATATGGTAATGTTTGTTACTTATCAAGTTCTAATGGTGACATGGGTCCTTAAGATTTTATTCACCTGAGTCAAAAAATTATTTCATTAACCTTCAATAGAATTTATTTTTATTTTCTTGATGTTCATTGGTCATCAATTTCCAACTCATACCATTTACATTATGCCCAACTATCTTTATGCTTATTGGTCCCACATATACACTAAATTATTAACTTTGCTCACACCATTAGATCTAGATGTATGAATTCATGTGAGTATTTTATCTTCTACTAGGTCCCACTAAATTTTGACACTTGTCCTTTTTGTATTCATCATCAAGATCTTTTAACCATTTTTGACTTATATCACTCCATCGATCTTGATGTACAAATGCACATGCTCTATTGATCTTCTAGGGACCCACTAACACTATCAAGTTACCTCACTCTATTATATCAAGGTGTATGATTGAATGTGATCCATTGATATTGGACCTATTTGAAACCCCAATGGCTAATTTATAGTTCTTAAATTTGATGTTCACATGAACATCATTTGACATCCTTGTAGACGTATTTGACAACCCACAAACAATAAAATTTAAGATCCAATGGATTTTTTTCTCAAGATTTAATTTGACTCTCACACAAAAATATCCCATTATTTGATCAACTTTGAATATTTATATTTTGATGTTTAGGAATCATGGAAGGGCCAAATTTGTTGGAGATGTTCTTGATGTCAAAAAGATTATTTTGATTTGATATGTTGGTCACATGAGCTATCTAAATGGAGATAAAAATGCTTAAAATAAGTTGGTCTATGTGTCTTTTCATGAATTTTATGCAAATTTATCCCATTTGATCATTTGAATCTCAATGGATATTCATCAAGGCCTTAATTTTACACTTATGCAACTATCTTTTTGTACATGACCACATTTAGAAATCTATAATTTAAACTAGAAAGCTTGTGCTATCTTAAAACTTGCATGATATGTTCTTGAGATGTAAACATCTATTTATGCTTGATCCACTGATCTCATGAGATTTCTAAGGTGAGATAAAAATTTCACAAGTTGACTGGTCCATTTGCTCCTATGTGACATCTTGGTGACAATCTAGTAAAAAATGGCTAAGTATGGAAACTTATAAAATTTCGTCTGAGGAACCAAGTTTGAACATGCATAACTTTTGTCACACTTAGACGCATAGCCTAATACTTAGTACATTATAAACAAGGACTAATATTAAAAAATCCATGTGACCATCTTCTCTTGAGACTACCATACATTTAGATATAGCATTATCAAATTACATAATTGGCTCTATTTGAGCTTCATTGCAAATTGGCTATGGAAACATAGCAAAACTTCTTGAGAGGTCAACTTCGAGCCTTCATATCTTGTAATTCATTTCATAGGAAGACCCAAAAATTTGCACATATTTCCTTAGGACTAATTTGGATATACCCATATAACCAATTCTTCTTGAGTCATCCACACGTGTCAATGATGACATAGACAAATTGGCTACTCAGAATTTCTACCACTAGACCCCAAAATGTCTAGATGAACACAATGAAAAAATAAATGAATACCATGCACTCCCATAGTCATTCCAAGCACTCTTATACATCTTGAAGGGTCTTTAGAACCTATCCATTTTCTCATCTATTATCAAGTTGATAGATATGAGTACAAGCTTGATATGTAGGCCAAAAATGGCCAACATATTTGGTGACTTGGATAGTCAACATACTTATTATGCTTGTGAAATTGGACCATATCTATGAATCTTAAATAATTTATATGATAAATGGATCATTTACATTGACTACAAGACAACCTCTTGACTTGTAAAGATAAAATAAGTCCAACAAATAGAGAAAGAAACAAATTAAAAGGGAAACTAACCTAATAAAACAAAGATGACTAATCTACTAAATAACTATGCAAACAAAATAACTTACTTAGGACAAAATATAAAGGAAACTAATGTGTTATAAAAACACTTAGAAAAAAAGACTATGTACAAAATACTTAGCTTTCTTAACAGAAGTGCTTAAGATGTATCCCATTAACTAGGATAGGAAGCTCTTCACCATTCATCCTTATGAGATAGAAAGCATTGTGATATTTGTGACTAAAAACTGTATATGGACCACTCTAGAGAGAGTCAAATTTTGTGTGTTTTCTTGGATTAGCTCCATTCTCATCCCACTTGAGGACTAAATATCCTTCTTGGAAACTTCTTGAGTAAGCTCCTTGGTCAAGAAATCTCTTTATCATTGCTTGATGGGCTTCCATAGCCAACATGGATTGATTCCTTATCTATTAAAACTCCTTGATCTAAACATATCTTATTTTCATTATCTCATTCTCCAAAAATCTCAAGCTGATGCATCAATTCCAAAGTAGGAAATTCAAGAGAAATAGGCAATCTTTCTTCCTTACCATATACTAGCTTGTATTGAGAATTGGCTATGGACCTTTTATAGGTGTTCCTATTAGACCACAAAGTTGAATTTAATTTGAGAGTCCATGATCTTTTATTGTCTCAAATATTCCTCCTAATGATCTTTAATAAATTCTTATTAGTGGACTCAACAAGGCCATTACCTTATGGATAACATTTTGATGAGGCACTAATAAAAACACTATGTTGAACTATCTATTGGCTGATCTTAGATCCTATAAAATTCATAGAATTATCATAAATTATAGTTTAAAGAACCCCAAATCTAATCAAAAAACCTTCATAGAAGTCCAAAACATTAGTTTCATTGGATTCTTTTAATGCCACTGCCTCTATCCTTCTGGTAAAATAATTTGTGGTAGTTAGGATCCACTTGTGCCCTAAGCTTGAAGGGGGTTGATAATAAAAATAAATTATAATCACCATTGGAAAAATGGTTGATTTACTATATTTTTTTGGAGAGATAAGGATGCAAGCTTCACTTTTCCAACAAACATGGCACATTATTTGCAATTCTTGATCTATATATGACAATCACCAAATAAAATTGGCTAATAATACCCACCTCTCATTATCTTATGGGATATAATCCTTGATGAATAGTTTCCTCCACCATGTCCATCACGTAACTTCTCAATCAACCTCTATGTTTGACCTAGTTATATACATCTTAATAGCATGCCATTGATATCCTGTTTTAATAAGACATTATCAACAAGAAGAAAATGAATTGATTAAAATCTAAGATATCTATTTTTTGAATGAGTGAGATGAGAAGGATAAAGACCACCCTATAGATACCTTACCATATCTTATAACTATATTCAAGATGATATCTGATCACTTACAACTTCTTGATCATATAAAACCATAACAATCCCATTAGTCTCCTGCAAGTCTTGGGTTAGATGTTCACAAAGTCCTTTTCCTCTAACTAAATTTGTGACTTTGATCTCAATATCATATTCCATGACCTTGGTTATCAAACCAACTCTCTTGACATTTATATATTTATTCAAAATAAAATATTTGACACTTGGATGTGAAACCATCAAATGTATCTTATTATTATACAAGTACCTAAATTTTTAAAGAGAACTTATGATAAAAATAACATGCTTCTTAAAAAAAGAATACCTCATTTCATATTATTCTAATCCTTAACTAAAGAAAGATATTAGCTTATCTAAAGTCTCTTTATTATGATGCATGATAATACCTAAAATTATGCCAATGTTAGAATAGATGTATATGAATAAATCCTTTGTGAAGTCAGCGTTCAAGAGTGTAGGAGCACTAGCTATATTTTTCTTGATCTCTTCAAAACTTCTTACTCCTTCTTTGGACCAACTAAAATTATAACCCTTATTTATCATGGATGTGAGTGGCCTAGATAATGTATTAAAATATAAGATGTATCTCCTTATGAAATTGATCTTACCTAAAAATATTTTCAAGGCTTTCTTGTGTTTAGGAAATGAAAGTTTAGGAATTTACTCTATCTTATCAAGAGGTATGCTTGTACCATTTTTTGAAATTACTTGTCCAACAATCCTACCTTCATGAACAGATAAAACACACTTTTTTGGATTCAAATTTACTCAAAATTTCCTATACCTTTCAAACACTTATTTGAGGTGAATCATATGATCATCTGTACTATTAGATAATATTGTTATGTCATCCAAATAAACAAAAGTGAAATTGTTGAGGAGACCCTGAAATGCCATGTCCATAGCCTTTTGAAATGTGGCTCTAGTATCAGATAAACCAAAAGGCATTTTTTTTATGTTTAAATGTCCCTCACTTTGTAGTGAAAACTATTTTGAACTGGTTTTCTTATTTGACCAAAATATGGTTATACCCACTATAACCATCTAATAAGGAGAACCTTTATAAACCAACCACTAATTATAGAATCTACTCCATTGATGTTAATGAATAGTGGTATATAAGAGAGGACTTGTTTAAGTCATGGAAATCAACACATAGTCTTATTTCACCATTTAATTTTTTACTGAAATAATGTTTACCACCCAAGTTGAGTGCTTAATTAGAAATATTATAGTTGACTCAATGAGCTTATATAGATAAGCTTTCATTAGAGGTTTGAGATTTGGGTTAATAGGCCTTTATCTCTATCTAATTAGATTAGTCTCATCCTCTAAATCAATGGTATATTAAGATAGACTTGGTTCAAATCCTTTAAGGTCATTATACTGCTATGCAAAGACATCTACAAAAATTAAACATAACTTAACAAAAGTTTCTTTCTCTGAAGATGTGAAAATTTTTCCCATCTTTAAACTATTACCAGTTACAATCTCTACATTTTTGTAATGTTATTCCTTGGTTAACAAATAAAACATTTCTTTTCTTAATTGATCATCTCTATTAAATATGTTTTCAAGGGTGACCAACCCTTTAGGAAACTTATTTGTCTTCAATTACATAATCTAGTCATCATACTATTTTAAATGCTTGTCTTAGTTCCTTGAGGAGAATTCAACTTCCTCTTTTAATAATTTTACAATCTAATGATCATATTCAAATAATTTCCAATTGTCATGGTTATTTGGGATAGACGGTCTCATAACTTCCTTGATGTGTGATTGAACTGTTTCCCTTTTCTATGTCATCTAGAATACTAAATGTTGATCCAATAATAGCTAGCCTATCTATATGCTTGTTCTTATTTCTTTATATGGATTGAATATTTAAGGATTTAATGTAATCAACTAGGTCCCATACTCTATGTTTATAGGACTTAAGTAGTGGGTTCTTGCATATATTAAGTTTTCTTACTTGGTGAACTACTAGTTCACTATCCCCAAAGACTTATAAGGAATTGACCTTCATCTTTCTTCTCCATTGAAAACCATGCACTAGTGATTCATATTCAGTAACATTCTTGGAAAAACCAAACTAAAACTTTAGATAAGAGAAATACCTTTGACTGGCTGATCAAAATATAGCTGCCACAATCCATCACTAGGTTTATCATCTTTCATCAATGTTGGAATTGGTGCATCATTTTCATGAATACAATAGATACAAATTCCATCTTCTTTAGCTAACTTATAGGGATAATTTAATTGTAAATCATAGGCCCATTAATCAAGGAAATGATCAAGGAAGTCATCTAGAGGTGATTCAAATTCCACCTCACTATTTTCTAGTACCTTATTTGATATAACATAATTAGTGTTCACCATACTTGGCATATATGGCTCCAAATGAAATATTGAAATAGGTTTAGAAAATATTGTTACCTTAATACCATACCTAGTTCTAAACATTAAATAGGTTTAATAAGCTGACAAATATCCTCTAATAATTGAAGTAAAGTCTCTTGATAGGCACATGAAAAAATAGGGAGGTAAGTCTAATACAACTACATCTTGCTAAATAATAACATTGGGGCAAGCATGTAATTCCAATTTTAAATATTTTATTATGTCTACCATATTTTTTGGTGATCCATCTAATTATAATACTCATTTGGTATTTGGGTCATAGATAAGACTAAGCCTATATACAATTTTTTTGGGCATGACAATGCTACTAGCTCCACTATCTACCATATAATTATGGACTAACCAGTCACCTACAATCAAAGAGACATAAAAAGGAGGGGTTTTGTTTGATTTGACATTGGTTTTACCCACCTTTGTCATGTTATGTACCTGCTAATTAGGTTGCTTAATTTGTTGGTCTAAATTGGCCTAAATAGCTCCTTATTTCTTGAGTGGTTATTTAGATACTTTAAGATATAAAATATCTTTAATAAGCATGTCATTTTACCATAGAATGGAAATGGAATCCCACATGATAATAATAACATTTTATTTCTTCATTTGTTCTATTATGCTAAAATGTAATCCACTAAACTTTGGATGCAAATTTTGATCCACTGGTTGTTCTCTAGTTAGAGGCATTTGGGGAACCTTCACTATCTCTATATTTTTAATTTTCTATGCTATAAGAATAATGACTTGATCTTTGAAACTCTTTGAAATAAAACTAGGAGCACTAGAAGTATTTCTCATATCTTGAGCTTCCTCGAATGCTCTCTTTTAGCTCTAGGTAGAGCTGCAACTTGACCATTTATGTTTCTAGTTTCACCAACTTGATTGAATGCAATATGATCATCTAATTACCAATTAATATTAATAGTATTAGGCTACCTTAGAACTTTTTGAGATTATCCTTGTAATGTCATATTCATGTCTTGATACTGACCATCTTGAATATATAACTCTTCCTATGTCATTTTTCGCATAGTAATTTCTTATGAAACCAAGGCTTGATTTTGAGTGTCATTTGGATTGGAAGGATGCCAACTTGGATCTAGCATTAAGTTATTTTGGGGAATAATATTTTTTGAACTAGAAGGTACATTGGGATCAAGGGATGCATATGGCTTAGTTTGGGTTGTGGCTCCTTGATTTTGATAAGGTTTCCCATTGTCCTTGAAACCTTGATAAAGGGGTATTTGGTTATTAAAATTCTAATAAGTATTTTGGTTTTGATACTAGTAAGTTCTACCTTGGTACTACTATCTCTTGAGTTAAACAATATCATTTCTAAAATATTGTAACATGCTATTTAGATCACCAATCTCACTGGATTGATTAGGAGGGGCTATAATTTAGACTTTTAGAGATGGAATATGGGATATAGAGGGAATTTGAAGAAATTGAGGAGGAATAAGTTGCAATTTTGGGAATATGGGAATTAGAGGCCTTAGATCAAGTTTACTAGCTTGTATTAAGTTATTTTCTTCCCTTACAACAATTTTATAGGCATTTATCAAAGTGTTACCACCCATAGACTATATCATGACACTTATATCAAAATTAAGGGCCTTAATACTCTAGGGATGGTATAACAAATATAGGGATCCTAGTCCATGTCTCTTAGAATCTAAGGTTGAAATCAAACATGAATTCATGGGGGGTACCTTTGTATGGTAGTCAGTTATTCAACTAAAGATAGATGATCATACTAGTCTTCAAATTGCCTAACTAAGTCTAATACTAAATCATCCCAACTAGAAATGGAGGTCAATGGAATATTCCTATACCATTACAATGCTTTTCCTTTGAAGGAAGCAACAAGAAATATGATAGCCATATTATATTAACATTATGAACATAACATAGATTGGCAACATCTTGGATATGATCAATAGCAGTAGTTTTATCCTATTATTCTAATAATAAAGGGATAATTTTTAGGGTAAACACATGAATGTGATCATATTGGGATAAATTTAGGGGACTAACCTTATCAAATGGGATAAACACTTTATTTTTGATAACCATTTGGGTAAGAGGGATTTGGCTTATGGGGATAATAGATTGGACTAAAACAATACGTTAACTAGAAGATGAATGTTGATTTATAGGATAAGTTCTTGTACTATTGAATCTTGATCTTTTATAAGAAGTAAAAGGTAATTCAATATGTTCAAAAGGAGTACATTTATTTTATGATCTTGTTGTAACCATTGGCATGGAAGCACTATCTAGAAGATGTTATGAATTTTGCAACTGAAAGGATCTTAAAATTTTGATGTTGGTAGATTTATCCTCCATTTTTAATTCCTTCTTCTCAATATTTAAACATCAATTATAACAAATAAACTTGGTCCCACCAAGCATGCCAAAACTATTGGTGTTCTATATTTGCACCCTAGTTGAGGAGGGGATTGTTCAAATCTTCCTACTCAAATCTAGTCCAACATGGGACTGATCCTAGGCTATGGGTATCCTAATTATAGATTAGACCTCTATATAAGGATATATTCCTTTTGGATCTATCACCTATACTAAACCTAAACTAGCACTTTCTTGGAAAAGGGAGAGATATTTTCATAATAACTTATAAAGCATGTAAAAGAGGTGATGCACCAATGATTTGATCACTCAAACTCACACAATACTCACTATGAGACACTTTAAAGACCAAATAATATCAATCTCACATAAATATTTTATAATAAGGCATTAATCAATTATCAAATTAGTAAGAGAGGGAAAATATCCACTTTCAAGCTAGATAATAAACTATAAATTGCATTTATAATGACTTGTAAGAACTACTAATCACTTCCTAAAGGTGATAAAAACTTAGACATAAGTAAGAAATATAAATTCACTTAACCACAAAGCATGAATTCATGGAACACACTTCAATATAGCTTAGAAAAGGATATTAAATATTTATTGAATCAAAATGGTGTTATAGTACAAATTTTAGTAGAGTCTAGTCATACAGAAAAGAGGAATAGAGGGTTCAATTCAAGGCTTAGAATCATATATTTATAGAAAAGATAAAAAGAGAGATAGAGTTGTGTATTGGAAAAGGCCCAACCACTTTCTATGGATTAACACTCTTGAGGATGCTAACTCATGAACTTATTAACAAGGAACAAATTCTATAGAAGAATTTAATTTCCATTGCCCTTATCCAATCACTAGGTCTCTTTTTGAAACTCCATGATATCATCTAATGATCTGCTAATGAGAATCATGTCTTGGAATTGACTGCTTTGTGCCACATTTGCATTAGGTGGTCATTTATACCTACTTATTGAAAATGTGACTTTAATGATAGGTGAGACAGTTCTCTACGATCACATTTATCTATACTAGTTCTAACTCAAACCTAGGTCCATTTTATAGATAGAAAAAAAAATCTTAGACCATTGGTTTTCACATAGTCAAAACATTCATTAAAACCTAAAAATTGTTTGACCTTACTTTAAAAAAACTAGTCCATCTTATATTTTTATATTTGGTCTAGTATCAAACACCTACCCTTCATCTAGAACCCTTGAGGGGAGAGCGGCTACTATATACAAGGATCATTCATCTTGAAGTAATGAACATGTCAATGAAATGAATCTACAATAGGGTTGATAAGTTCCAAGCTATCAACCAAAGGTCTTGTTTAAACTTCAATGGCAACAGAGCCTTGTCCTTGACCATCTTACCTATATGACAATGTTTGCTACTTATCGAGCTCTAATGGTGGTATAGGTCCTTCATAGTTTATTTTCTTGGGTCGAAGAACTAGTTAATCAACCTTTATTAGAATTTATTTGTTTTTTATTAATGTTCATTGGTCATTGATTTCCAACTCAAACCATTTACATTATGTCCAACTATATTAATGCTTATTGGTCCCATAGATACATTGATTTATCAACTCTACTCACACCATTAGATCTGGATATATAAATGCACACAAGTCTTTGATCTTCTACCAAAACCCACTAAATTTTTACACTTGTCCTCTTTGTATTCATCTTTAAGATCCACTAACCCTTTTTGACTTATCTCACTCCATAAATCTTGATGTATGAATTCATGTGCTCTATTGATATTCTAATGAACCACTAACATTTTCATGTTACCTTACTTCATTGAATCAATGTGTACAATTGAATTCAAGGCATTGATCTTGGACCTATTTGAAACACTAACAAATAATTTATGGTGGTTAAATTTGATGTTCATGAAAACATCATTTGATGTTACCATAGACATATTTTAAATCCCATAGACCATCAAATTTAAGATCCAATGAATTTTTTTCTTGATCTTTAATTTGACTCTCAAGTGAACATATCTTATTATTTGATAAAATTTGATTATTTATATCTTGAAGCAAAAGAATCATGGAGGGACCAAATTTATTGGAGATGTTCTTGATGTACAAAGGATTCTACCCACTTGATCCATTGGTCATGTAATCTCTCTAAATGGAGATAAAAATTCTCAAAACAAGCTGGTCTATGTGTCTTTGCATGAAAACTCCATGAACATATCCCATTTGATCATTTGAATCTTAATGACTATTCATCGAGGCCTAAATTTAACACTTGCATGATTTTCTTGCTCTACATGACCAAATTTGGAATTCTATAAGATAAGTTGGAAAGCTCAAACAATCTTAAAACTTATAGGATATGTTCTTTGCATGTAGAACTATAAATACACTTGATCCACTGGACATGCAAGATTTCTAAAGGGATATAAAAATTTCATAATTTGACTATTCCATTTGCTCCTATGTTATTTCTTAATGACGGTCTAGTAAATAATGGATAATTATGGAAACTTAGCAAATTCTATTAGATAATCCAACTTTGAACATGATCAACTTTTGTTATGCTTAGATGCATGGCCTAAAACATAACACTTTGTAACTAGGGACTAAGATGAAAAAACCCATGTGATCATATTCTATTTAGACTACCATATGTGTGAGATATATAATTATAAAAATATATACTTAGCTCTATTTGAGCTTCTTTACAAATTGGATAAGTATGTAAACTTAGTGAAACTCGTTGAGAGGATAACTTTGAGACTTCATATCTTATAATGCATTTCATTAGATGACCTAAAACTTGGAGCATATATTCTTGGGACTAATGTGAATAGACCCATATGATCAATTTTTCTCGACTCATCCACATGAGTCAATGATGGCCTCAAAAAACTACCCACTCAAATTTTTTGCCACTAGACCCAAAATGTCTAGATGAACAAAATGAAGAAACAAATGAATACCACACACTCCCATAATAATTCCAGGCACTCCTAACATCCTGAAGGGTCTTTTTAATCCATCAATCTATTTGTCTATTAGCAACCTGATCTATGCTTAGTATGTGGGCCAAAAATGGCCAACAATAACTATAATGTATTGACCCTAATCTCTTTCCTTCTTTATATATAAATTAAACTTAGTATATAACCCCAAATAATATCCATTTTATTTAAAAATTCTTTATATGGTTCAAAAACAATAAAAACATAGTAATACATTTATGTGTAAAAATATGTCTTATGTATAACATATGCATATACATTGATGTATTCATATCTTGAATTATCTAATATAAACCTAAAGATATATGAATAAGAACCTTTATATTTATACTATTTTTGTCTTCCTATGAGTAGGTTTTATAAATGAATAACATTATTTGTTTTATAATTTCCTAAACAATTATAACCCTTACCTAAAGTTGTACCCTATGTGGGTTTAACAATTTTAATCAAATCATCATCTCAATGAAGTGAATGATGGCACAAAAGATAAAGTGACTAGATATTAACTTTTTATTTAAGACTAAGTTTTAAATCAAATAATCTAGTCAATAGATTATACAGAGAAGAGGATAATTAAATATAAGTTATAAGGATTCAGTTAATCCTTACATACCTATCCAAGCCTTCATTTGGGTCAAATTAAATACTTACAACTAAACATGTAATGATCCCTTTTTATTTACTTAGGGTTTAAATTTGACCCACTAAAATACATAGTAATTTCCTCATTTTAATTTCCATAACTTATATTTTTCATAGAACATAGAAAATACTTCACCTCATACTAGGGATTACTCAACTTAATATTTTATGGCAACAAAATTTAGTTTTCAAGCCAAAACCTAGGTTTTTATGGATTATATGTCTAGTTTTGGGGATGGTTGATCCATCTACAGTACCATTCATATGCTCTAGTTTCTAATAACTTTCATAAGAACAATAAAACTATAACTCTTATCAAGATATCAATGATTTAATTCATACACAACCAAAATGAATAAAAATTGATAGGCCAACTTGGTATATGATGCTTAGTTATGATAAATTGGTATATAATTCCCTACAATATTTCCTCAAAACCCTTTATTTTTTTTTGTTCTCCATATATTTCGTCCTCTTCTATTGTGTCCCCCAAGCATATCATCTTTCACTTTTATTCCTCTCCATGCTAACCAGACTTGAATATTTTTTTCCATAACTTACTGTAAGCTCAATGAAGGAGAGTCCATAAAACTCAAACAATAGTGTTTGTTTTGCATGATTCTTAATTAACTAAGTCAAATCTCCAATTAACCCTAATTATAAAACTTTCCAAACATAATCAACTTATAAGAAAGTCCCTTTTAAAACCTAATGATTATAATTAAAGTATTCACACTAATCTATTAAATAATACTAATAATTAAACCCCATGCATTATAATAATTCCAATCAATATTGAAACTCCAATATCCATCTGTATGTCATGATGAGTATAACATTGAATTTACAATGGTTAATCAAACAATTGATTTAGTACCAAATCATGTCAAATTTCATTATAACTAATATCACAATGACCATGCCAAACCAATTTAATCTTTGCCATGTGTGTGTGTGTACATATAAATATACATATATGTTCAAGGTAATAATTAACTATAAAATTAGGTAATTACATCCAATTTTAATGTTAAACACACATTACTAACTAATCTATTAGAAATTAACTAATACTCAAATAATTAAGTCCCCTTTTGTATAATAATGCATTTATTATAAACATAACACTATTAATAAAACATTCACATACGTATGAAATAAGTAACAAGGATAATTCAAGATCCATAACACACATTATAATAACATCACCATATGAAGTAAGCTAATTTAGACAATATAACTAGATGATAGTATGGATGGAAACTAAGCATATTCTAATGCAACAACACACAACTATATAACAAATAAGATCACAACTAAAATCAACTTTCAAATACTAAATCAAGAATAAATTTAAAATCATATTATAACTATTGTGGTATGTGTAGATTCTTAGTCTTCAATTTATCATCCCCAAACACCTCCATATATGACACCTTATTTGATGAGTCCCTCCTTCCATCATAGTTTGAAGAATGGATCTACTACATCCACCTCATAATAATAAAGGTAATTATCCCAAAATAATATAAAATATGTAATATACTGTTGTATAAACTAAATAAACATGGTCACCATGTACATAATTTATAAGTACAACTATCTCCATAGTTATGTAAATTAAGAAATATATAACTAGAAATACATCAGTATATGAAATTAAGTTGAACCAAAATAGTAATTAACCAAGCAATAACCATAAAATCCACTAATAAATAGGTTATTAGGTATAGAGAGGAAATCAGGATGTGACAAGTCTTATCTAAATATAGTAAAACTAACACTAAATAACTCAAAATATTTATTTTATAAACATAGAACAAAATTTTATAATGACATTTGGTATTTGATTTAAAACCAACCTAGACCCCAATTTATGATCCTAAGTTTCCCAAGTTTCAAAAATGAGATTTGAGAGAACTTGCACTATGTTTTAATTACTTTTAGATATAGGTGATCTAAATAATTAAAAAATATTAAAATTTATATTTTATGAAACAGGACATTTCACAATAAAAATATAAATGAAAAAGAGATATTAATACACTTATTATTTATATAATTTAACAAGCAAAGAGATAATATAAACACTTGCTTAATTTTATATTTTATAGAAAAAACTATCTTTGTCACTAATCTAGAGAATGATCTATATATCTGTAACTATTCAAGTTAGGAAATAGACTCAAAGAACTTAGTAGGAAATTACCAGTGAAGGATAGAACCTTAAAATAACTAGTAGTATCCATTATCTAACAACATTGTCAATGTCGATTGTGTCAGTTTATTACATCTCAAAATATTGCACTTATATCTTTAGATGATTTCTATGTGTTTTCTTATTTCTTAGCATATGTGTATATATTTATTTTTATTCTCACCTTGAAACCATAACTTCAATTTTGACACCAAAATTAATTTAATAATGGGTTATAAAGGTGGGTTGGATAGCCCAAACAACTGCCCACTAAGTTATTGAGTGTTTATTATATTTCAATACTCTTAAGAGGTCTCAAATGATGTAAATTTTTCCTACCTTGGGTTTTTTTGTACCATCATGTTCATGATATAATAAAATTAATAATTTATATTTCAACACTTGACAACATGAAACATTTACCTTGCATTAGTGTGCAACCGTTTCTCTTAGTCCACTCTAATTGATTTTGAATGTGTATGATTTTGTGATGTTGTCTCAATGGAGTGCTACTGAATTTATCAATCTTTCAATTGGTTCTCAATGTAATTTTTAATTGAGTATGGCCTTAGGAATGATTTATATCTATACATGACTATTTGATATTCCCCTCCATAACTGGAATATGAAACATGATTAAGATTACCAAATAATAACATTTGAATTTTAAAATTAACCATTAGAATATTATTTACACTACCAATATAAGTTATACACGTGTATTAACCATAGCTATATGAATATTATTGAAATTGTCTAAAGAGGGAAAACTAATGATATAAAATATGGAAACATAATGATTAAGAATATGGAATGTTATTGCATAAACTAAGGAGAGCTTAAATATTTGTAATAGAAAATTAGGTTGGACAAGATAATATATAGGTAATTAAAAGTTGAAAAGTGTACACGAGATTCAAATTTGCAAACATAAGTCATGTGTGTGAAAGACATCAAAATTTATGTTTCCAAGTGTTTAATTCAAAATTTAGACTCTATACATGATTAGATTCTTATTGTTATTCACAAGTAACTATTCACATAAAATCCATTAGATTTGAAATTTGGAAATCTTAAAAAACCATTTAAAGACTTATATGAAAAATAAACTACATATAATAAAAATTCTCTAGTACACAGTTTTTGAGTACTAAAATCAATAATGATGAAGATGTTTTAGAATACATCTCAATGATGAAATCTATAAAATAGGAATAAAATACTATAATTTTAAATTTTGATGATGATATGTTGATCTCTATTCTTTCAAATGCACTTGATTAAAAATACACAAACTTGTTAGAAATGTTGCAATTTAGTGATAAACTTAATAAAATAAATTTTGATTAAATAAATAAATTATTAACTTAAAATGAGTGTCAAATATTAAAAATAAAAAGTGTTAACCAACAAAGGATGTTTATTTCACAAAGGAAAGAAAAAAAGCATAGTGAATAAAAAACATGTGAACAAGAATCATTTCCCACAATCCTCTAAAGATATTTATTTACACCATAAACATTCTTTTTAATGTCCTGATAAAATAATTAAATCTTCTTAATATTCTAGTAATAGCATTCAAAAATCATCATTATAGTCTAATAAAAAGGTGTGATGAAATAATCATGGTTGATTGGGACATTACACTCATGAATGTTTTTCTAGGAAGAAGTCCTCAAAAGATGACCCTAAACATGCTAACCACTCTTATATTGAATCTATGAATGATTCCTATTCTCAAGAAGCATCATGTTTTTCTATGGATTTTAGTCCAAATGGACATCCCAATGTATTTTTCAAAACTTTGAAAAATTTGTAAGGAGTTTGCTATTAACTCAAATATAAGAGCATGGCTTAGTATCAATTTTGGTTTTGTTCTTGTTTTTACTAGATGATAGTGTTTTTTTCACAAAAAAATAAAAGATAGGGATAGTTTTTTTGATGTTGAACTATATCAACTTATCATATATTGTTTGATAGGGGAGGGTGTTTAGATCAATCTCTAAGATTTGGTGTGTGTGTGTGTGTGTGTGTGTGTGTGTGTGTGTGTTATCCCTTTTTGGAGTAGGAAAAATAAAGTATTATTAGTGCATGTTTGACAATGGTGTATGTTGAATAAATTTGATTGTATGAATATAGTGGTAAATAAAGTTCAAGTATTCCATTATATGCTTCATAATATATGTACATATTTAATAAAGGTAGAACTGATCATTGTGGTTGGATAATTCCACAAATACTCCATATTATGGGTATAGGTACAAGGATCATAGATGGTGAGTGTTTTAAATTCGTCATCATGTAAATTAGTGTAAATAAGGATGTATTAATTGTAGTAATAATAATATATAATGATTGTAGAGGATATGTATGCATATGTTGATCATAGTCTAATGTATAATTTACTCAATGCAATAACTTCTTTAGAGATAATGATTATTTGTTTTGGAGCTTATTTTATCAAGGTGATTCTTTGGTTAGTGATCCAATACATTTTTGTTTAATAAATGTAAATATATTAATCATTTGTGATTAAATATATTAAGTACTTACCTATAGATGGTTACACAAGTAATTGATCTTAGTGGTTGAAACCACATGCAAGCATTTTAAAACATGCACTTGTATTAAACATGAAATCATTAATACTTTATTATATAATAAAAATTTATGTAATATCTTAACGAATCTAACCTATAATTTTTTAAATAATTAAGGATATATAAGGTTTGTATCAAGGAACTAAAATTGAAGCCTACTAACAACACAAACGTCTCCTTGTATAGTTTAGTGTGAATACTAATTTAATTCAATTAGTATAATATGTTTGGAGGCTTCTTAATAAGTATTCTAGTAGATATAATTTGGTCTCAAAATTTTATCTAAGGTCTAGTTATGGGAAGGTTAACCCCAATTTCATTCAAAACATCATCTAAATGTTTCACATTCAATGTAATACTTATAATTTTGATACTTCATATTTACGTACTATTCACACAATATTTAACTCAATTTTTCAAGTGGAGTCAATAAAAATATAAACATATCTTAGTAAATCCTATTCCAAGTATAAAAAATGATCACAAGTTGGCATCTAAATCAAAATTTTCAATAATTACTTCCCATAAGTGTAAACCTAAGTAATTCCTTCAAGATGTCTATGCAAGTTTAACAATCATTATTATAATGATTCCAATGCTCAAAATCTCTTTGTAGTTCATTTTACTATATATCATTTATTATAAATGCATTAATTCTACATTATAGAACCAAATGTTAAATATAGATACAACTATAAGTGATCTCCTTAAAATGTTAAGAAAGAGAATTGAAATTATTAACTACATCTAATTGGATGATTATGTAGTCATTAACTATTTTTACACTTACCAATACATTTTATACCAATGGAAACTAGAGAATTATAATCTCATCATATTTATAATCATTTATGAATTCAATACTACTCTACCCTAGATAGAACAAATCAATGTGATCTTATTTAAATGAAACATACTAAATCATTCATTGAATATACAAAGATTAGTATTTTGAATTCTAGAATAACTTGATAAATATTAATTTAATGAGGGTAAGGTTTCTAAATTATTCCAACGTATAAAAAAATTATATTTTTTTAAACTCTTCAAAATAATGTAGACAACATTTATGCTTCAACTTATCTTAAACTAACCATTTATCTCAAAATAAATCAAACATGTATCAATAACATAAAAAAATAGTCCAAAAAATGTTTTTCTTATTCCTTATTTCAACTAAGTTGAAGTATTTGTTGTATTATTCAATGTATTATAATAAAAAACACAAAATAAAAATATTATAGGGGTCATACTTATTAGGTAAAAATTAAATATGAAGCAAACAGATGGAAAATGAGAGCATACGAAATATAGACATGATTAGCTAGAAGAAACATCCATCAAGGGGAATTTTTGAGTGAAAACATGAGGACATAATGAAACAAGGCACCAAAAGGATGATATATAAATACTTAGTAGAGATGAGGCACACTAATCAAGTGAGAATGGCTAAAAGATTTCAAAATCAAAGACCTATAGTACCCCACCTAGCCAATGTAATCTTGGGATAACATGTGAAGTATAAATACCATCCCATGAAGGATATATGCATGAAAACTAAAATATATCCTACCTTCCCACAACATGTTCCATACTTCTTAGGACCCATTATAAAACCATGAATATATAATGAATACTGGGTAGTAGTACTAAAAATTAGGTGGGATGAAAACATATGATAAATGAGATAATTCCTACCTATTATATTGGCCTACCATACCCAAATGGAACTATAATTTATCATGAGTCTAACTATGTATTTTGAACTTCAAATAGATTAGGAGGTGCTCCAATAAAATATCACATCTTATGGTGTGATTTGTATTGTAAATATGTATTTCAATTTTTAACTTTACATTTTATTATAATACATCTTTTTAATTCTTTTTGGCTTTTAAATTTTCATCCATATGGATTTGGAAGAACCAACCATGTGAATTAAATATTACTATCACAATATAGCTTACACTCAACCACTAAAGTGGAGAACCTAAATACTATGATGTTTGAAGACTCATAGACTTGCATGATAAGAAAGCGTGAAATATAGAAATAAACCTAAGTGTGCATTAAGTGAAAGGAAAGAGAAATATAGAAATCTTAGAGGGTGATATAACAAGGATATAATAGTATCTATCTAAAATATGAGGAATTTTTTCTTTATAAGTGAATAAGAAAAAAGAGGGATGTGAAATTACATGTAAAATGTAATTAAAATCATATAAATGGAAACCCTAATAAGGTAAGCGATATGAAATATGGAATGTGATATTCATGTCACTAAATAATACATAATAATCTACAAAGGGTATATCATAATAAGTGATAATATAAGTAATCCCAAAAGAAGAGGGATGCAAAAAGATACCAAATAATCATATAGCAACTAAGGCCGACTGTAAATTATGATAATTGTAATGTTATAAAATTAATACCATGAAGTGATACCAAAGATCCATGATGGAAACTAAGGACAATTACAATGTGAAAATAAATCATGAAAATTAAAACTCGGGTGATACTAGAGATCCACAAGGGAAACCAATGCAAACTATAAATCATCCCAAAATAATTTGGAAACAAAATAATTAAAAAATAAATTTAAAGGTGATTCCAAAGATCCATAAATAAAACTAAGGCCAACTATAAGGTTAAATAAAATTCTAGAAAATAGATCTTTAAGTTGATACTAAATATCCATAAGGTAAATTAAGGCTAACTATAAGTCATTCTAAAAGAGGGGGGAAATAAAATGTACCAAAGAGTCATGAATAAAATAATGGATGACTTAAAAAATTAAATGTAAAGTTGTAAAGTAAATGTCATGAAAAAAATAAAAGTATGAAAAGGAACATGAAAAAAATATCAAGCATAATAATTGATAAAGATATATAAACATTAAAGAAAGATGTGTGAAATACAAGTGTATTTGTCTAGGAAGGTTTATTGAAGATATATGTGTTTTTGGGAATGATGTGAAAGGTTATTAATTTTTTCCTCATGGTAAGGGTGAGATCTCAATAAGTTGAGAGGATGAGGATGATAATCATAAGATGTTACTAGAGCTTAAATACAAGGATGGGTATCAATATATGACCCAAAGGCTACATCAAAAAAATGGATGGAATCACATGATTCCCTAGCATGTGTAAGAATAAAAGGTTGGTATAACAATATTAACCAACATGTGTGATTTGAAAAGTATAAGAATCACAAGATGACCCAACCTATGGGATGCAGGTTGAATTTAATTAAAATTAAAATTGATAGGCTTATCAATAATGTCATCTTATATGTAGAATAATGTTACAAATTTTAATATGAAATTTAAGACAATGTCAATATATTTAATAGGTGTTATTAAATTAGGTTAAATGATATCAACTAGGCCAATATAGTTTTGTGTAATAAAACTATGCTAAACTATATTAGCATGGAGTATAAAGTCAAGCAAGTGTGAATTTATTTAGACTATATTAGCCTAGCCAATATAGTTTTATAAAATAAAGTGATGATGATCAATACATTTAAGTTTCTTTGAGATATTTTGATTGATAAGAAGAGATAATAAGACTATATTGGGAAATATTTTATTTTAGTTGATATAATTAGGTAAAATAGGAATAAAATTATTAGTACATTTTGGTTCATGCCCAATATAATGGATAAAATAGATACATATAGATGGTACAATTGGATAAACTAATAATAAACATATCAAAATAATTTAGGTCATGGTTGGTATATTTGACTGTAATTTGATTTATAACTATATCAATAGATTTTATATCATGACTGATGTAATTGTTTATAATATGAGTTTGAAAATACATGTATAGACATATTATTTGTCATGGAATGTGTATTTTCTTATAATATTATATATAATTGTAACTGCATTGACACATTATGTGTCTTGGCTAGTGTAGTTAGATAAAATAGGAAGAACTATGTTAACATATTTTGTGTCATGATCAGTGTAGTTACTTGTAATATGAGGCTAAATAAGAAGTTTATTGACATGTTTTGGGTCATGGCCAATGTATTTTAATAATTGGTTGTAATTTGATTGTAGTAGGTTAGTCAAAACAATTAGATAGAGATGAGTATAATAGAAATGTATCAACATGATCAATATAGTATTGTGAAAATTTAGATTATTGGGAAGAGTTTGACATTAAAATTAAACCTATAAGATAGGATTAAGTAGTCCTATAATATATAGGATAAGAATTCACATGACCTATAGTTCATTTTGGAATAGGCATTGGAATTAGGTATTCTTCATAAGTTTATGGCTTAAATAAAGCTAGTTGTAAAGGATAAACTTAAATTTTCACTAAAGTTTGATGATTCATTCACCTAAAATATTTGAAGGGTGGGAGAAATGGTGGGTTTGAATTTATGAAATAATAATCATAATTAATTAAACTAAAACGGGTTTTGGTATAAATGGGAAAATCATAAGGGAGATTTTCATTCATAATTTAATAATCATCAATCAAAGGATCTTCTTTAGCCCAAGTATAAGGATCATCAAGATCATAGAAGGGAATATTACTACAAATCATGTGAGAAATGGGAAAATCGTAAGAGGTATTTTCATCCATGTTTGAAGTGTCATAAATGGAAATACACACTATCATGTTAGGGTTGTATACAATAGGAAACCAAGGGAAAATATGCATTTGTCTCTCATTAGTTAAATCAAACATATAAAAATAAGATAAAGACCAAGTATTCCTAAGACTAGATACTAGGGGAGATTTATGATTAAAAAACAAAATGAAACACAACTAAAAGGATAAAATACACCTTGTGGGGAATCGACCAAAGAAAAACAACATTTTCATTCTTTGAGAAGATGTTATTTTGCATTTGTCTTGTAATTCCTAATCAAATAGGGGGATAATATATACATTCCTTTTCAGCCACATTCATGTCTAAAAATAGATTTCAAAATGATTTCTATCAAACTATGCAAATCAAGCCTATAAATAATTGATCCCAAATTCATCAACACATTAGACATAAGTCCCTATAATTACATAAAAGCATTCATATTTGGGGTATTACCCTATAATAAATAGTAACCTCTCATAGATTAATCCCTAGTCAAGTTGTGATCTAAGAAATTAACATTTTTAGGCTAATTAAGTGGGCCACTTGATCAAATTCTTGAAATGACCAAAATCCTATGCAAGATTAATTAAGAAATTATATCAAATTAAATTCTTTATTAAATATTCCATGTTGAATTAGTGAAACTATAATTTACAAAAATAAAAAAATCAACTAATATTAAATAAAAATGAGGTCATCTTATATGTAGCATAATGTTACAAATTTTAATATGAAATTTAAGACAATGTCAATATATTTAATAGGTGTTATTAAATTAGGTTAAATGATATCAACTAGGCCAATATAGTTTTGTGTAATAAAACTATGCTAAACTAAGACCAAGTATTCCTAAGACTAGATACTAGGGGAGATTTATGATTAAAAAAACAAAATGAAACACAACTAAAAGGATAAAATACACATTCAACAGGATAAGCCTTGGATGTCCCCTTGGTGGATCAAGAGGTAAGTAGTGTCATTGAACAGTCCCTTAAAAAGAGGAAATGACATGGTCTAGTGGTAATGGAGGTTGAAATACTAATTTTCCTAGAGGAAGTTTAATCAATGGCATAGTGATTTTCCCCAATAAGGAAAAGGGATTGAAATAATGATTTTTTCCAAATGTGGTTATAATTATTAGCATAATTTATTTGCCTTAGTAGAATGGATTAATCATGGAATAATTATTATCCTAAATGTATCTATAATAATTATCATAGTGATTTTACCCTAGTAGGGTGAATTACTCATGGAATAAAAATTGTTTTCCCCAGTAAGGCATTATAGTTAATTAATCGATCAGGATAATTTTTTGTATCTGGGAAAATTATCAAAGGGGAGTTCATGAAATAAAGTCATATTATGGATTAATTAATAAATCACATAGAATAAAAACATAAATCTATAATACCAAATAGTATGCATATACACATTTAAACTAACATGTGGTATGACTAGAAAATAATGATGTTAAATGGGTCTCTAAAAGTCCCAATAACACACTCTGGTAAAAAAATAATGGAACATGTAATAATTGGAGAAAACATGGGCCAAAGAATAAAAAATAAGACTTCTTGAAATGAATGGGAGAGAACTTTAGGCCTTAGGGGTGAAAAATCAAAATTTTAGGCTATAAATTCACCCCATGATGTAATTTTTATAATTTTCACCCAAACCCTTTTTAAATTGGAGATCTAACCTAAGGAGAGAGAGGTAGTGAAAAATGGCACATGGATGAGCATGGAGGCATGTTATTGATTGAATCAAGGGGAATGAGTGACCACCACATGACAATCCACTAGTTTGTCACCTCACCTAAACTTTTTAGGCATTTATTACTAATTTTATGTGGTAAAATGGTGAAGTCACAATTTTCATGGTAGTGTAAATGGTTGTTCAAACCTTTAATTGTTGGAAACTTCATATAAATCTAGAATAAATCATTGATTTAGTGATTTTACCAAAAATAGGAAAAGCCATCATTTTCATGAAAAATAAAAATGGTGAATTTACTAATATTCTTTAGAAAACACAAAATTGGTGACTTCATGAAAATAGATAAAGTAACATTTTTTTACAAAATGAAAATGATGAATTTGTCAAATTTCCCTAGAAAATGGTGTCTTCATCAAAAATATTAACTAGGGTAACCTTAGTGAAAATAGGCAGTAGGTCTAGTAGTGGTTATATAGTAGTATAAGATAACATGGAGATACCTATGTTTATATGAGGGACTCTTGTTATTGTGACATAACAATGATGCTCCCATTACCTACAGACACCATAGATTTAGACTAAGGACATAGTGGCCTTTCTACACATTCTAGGTTGGCATGACATAGCATGAATGCTCATGATTAGAGAAGATCAAGCTGACTTGAGTGCACTGGTAGAGTGATGACACTTGAATACTTCCCCTTTATAGTTTATAATAGGAGAGGTTATAGTGACACTTGATGATACCTGGAGTATCCTCAAGTGCTTTATTATTTTTGGGAGATTAGATGTTTAATTCCTCAATAAAAAATGGGTCTGAATAGATAAATTAGTAAATTATATGCAATAAATAATCTACTAATTTGTGAAATTTTAATGTAGTTATGGCTTTTCTAAAAATAGTAGTGAGAGAGATAAAATTAAACTTATTTGATTTTATGTTTTTCTAACTAAGACAAAATATATAAATCTTTGTGTAGGCTTGGGAGAATATCACAAATAAGATTATGGATTTCATTTCTTGATTGCATAAGACCACCAAAAATAGGACACCCTACTTTCTAGTGTCATAGTCTTGGTCTTTCCACTATTATCCCAATTGTTCATAAATATATAATTTTTCTAGGTTTTTTTTACAACATTTTGTAAGCTTATGTACCAAATTTTAGATCCTAAATATTAATGGAACTCCTTATAGATATGATTCTTTATGTGCTTTTGTCTTATATGTAATTAAATGGAACTTTGACAAATGGGTAAAAATGGGTTAGTGTGCAAATCATACACTAGACTCACTTCACACCCCATGTATGGGTACACTACCTACATACCAATAATTTGAGGAGGGACCAAGATATATGTAGTTATCCTATTGAATTTCTTAGTGCAATAGTGTGATGAAAATATAATTAAATTCAAAACTAGGTGTACTTGGAATGATTAGGGACTAGTATAAAGGTTTGAATAAGCTTGAAATATTATTTGATGGATGTATGTAGAGAATACGGAAGAATGTTTGAGTATTCTTCCTTATATTCTTGCTTCTCTATTGTAAATGAGTGCCAATCCTTTTAAATGGATTTTGAATGGCATTTTATAAGGGATTTAATGATCATGGGTTAAATTATTTCATGTTAGACTGACATGAATTAGGATAAAGATCTGAGAGAATGTTACCATTTGAACCAAAATTGCACTTGGATAACAGTGCCAAAAATAGGGCACCCTGAGTTTTAACATTGTATTCCATGTTTGGACATTGTTGTCTTAAGGGTAGGAGACTTAAGGGATGGATTTATCATGGGAAGATCAACCTAGGTTAGAAAGGGTTTAGTCTAGAAGGATACATATGATTGGGAAATTGTGAAAACATGCCTAAGAAAGTTAAGAAAGCAAGAATAATAGACCAATGGATTGGGTGTCATTAGTCATACTCAAGTCACCAAATTTCACATTTTATATGACTACATTTGCCCCCCCCCCTTTATTCAAGTGATGTAGCAAATTAAAACACTAGGATAAAGTAAAATTAAAAAGAATACTTGAAATTACCTATAAAGGTGAAGATAATGAAGTTGTGTGATGTTGAATTTACATAGAGAGAGCATAGTGTGAAGTGTGAATATCACCAAGTAAACAAACTAATACAAAACCTATTATGATGTTGGATTGTACTAGGTATGTGTTGTACCAAAAGTAATATCATGAATGGATTTGAGTGATCATCTCCCTAAAAGTGGCTCAAGAATGTAAAGGTCGGCCCTTTTGCTCCATTGTCACCTACTAAGTGAAGCTAATGAATCATGCATGTGCCAATCAATATTTGGATTGTGTGTCTGATCCCTCTAAATAGGTGGTTCAAAAATACAAAGGTAGGCCCTTTAGCTCCATCATTCCCTATGAAGTGATACTAGTATAGAATAGATGCCATATGAGATGGCTCTTAAATCCCATGAATGTAATGTGATCTAAACATGTTGGCATGGATAGTCAAATATATGATGGAAACTAAGTCGCTCTTGGCCATTTCAAAATATGGAGATTAGGCTTGTATGAAAGCCACTCTAAAACTGGTGTAATAAGTTTATGTGGAAGCCAACTCAAGAACTTAGGTAGTTGAGAAATTGAGAAGATAAGATTTTGTATGAAATCAAAATTTAAAATGATGTCAAACACCTATATATGGAGTAAGTCATGCAACTGTTGAAAATGATTTAGGAAAAAAATAAACTTAGAAAGAGGAAGACTAATGTGCCATACACATTACCCCCAATAACTGGTGTCTGGAACATGAAATATAATATAAAATTTATATCAAATACCTAATATAAAACTATAAGTGAGAGCCATCATTCCATGAATGATGCTACCTCTATCTAGATTCTTTGAGCAAAAATTATACTAAAACTTGTTGAATTTAGACTGTGTTATGCTAACAAACTTGTGATTGAAATCACCTTTATATAAGTTTCTAGAGAAAACTATTTTTTTGTTTTCTAAATAAGAGTACCAAAAACAAGACACCATACTATTTTTCTATGTATTCTAACTTTGTTGTTATTGTCTAGGGCTAAATCTGATGACTGTTCTAGATTCTCTATTGTGTACTTGGTCTATTCTACCTAGTCTGATGTTTGGATTCTATTTTGATTGTTCTAAAAATTCTTTGTTCAACCATTAGGAGCTTTGATCTCTATGAAAAAACCCATGTCTATTTCCCCCTCTTTTGAAGGGAAGAATGAAGACCCTACAATCATTGCCCTCAAAAGAGATATCCTTACAATTATGTTATGCTACATAGATGTATGATATAGCAATGATAATAGACAAGATATCTTGAGATATAGTAATATTTGTATTAAGAGATTATTAGATCGACATGGGTATGCTTAGATAGATATAAAAATGTAATAACATGTGAAATTTAATGAATTGGAATGAAACATTTTAGTTTTTAGTTGTTAGTTATTAGTTGTCAAGGAGGGATGGAGCATGATGTCCATCATGGCATCCAAGAAATAAATACAAATGCATGATATGGATAATGGAATTGTAAAAAAGGATAATAAATCAAAAAAGAAACCTAAAAATCAAGAAGCATACAAGGGTGGCCAAGGGTCCAAGCAAATAAGGGACATGGGCACATGTCACTCATAATGGAAATCAAACATACAAGGCATGTTCAAATACCACATACACATACCATAAAAATAAGCAAGATTAGCATGACGGACATAGACACATAAAATAGTACAAGAAAGTGAAATTGGTAAATGTCCAAAGGTACACATACATGAATAGAAGCAAACAACATTGAAAAATGTCCTAAGGCACACATAAGATATAAGAAGGAAATGGAAAAACAATCCAACAAGCTAAGCTAAGCAAGAAGAGAAAGCATGTAATAACTAAAAAGATATAATCACATCTCAATAATCAAAAAAAGAGTAAAAATATGCAATACATGTTAGTACAAGACTAGGTATATGTTAATAGATACACAAGTGTTAGATACTAGTAAAATGTTGATATGGTAATCTATGTAATATAGTAAGTAATGTACTTCATCATGATAAATTGGAGTCTATAGTGTAGGAATGATATAACCTAGATGGTGTAGTCATGTAGAAGATTCCCCTAGTGGGTATGTATATTGATTTGTGTCTCAATTATAAAACTAGGATGCCCCCTCAGTGGGTAGAGTGAAGCAGTCAAGGATCTAGATGTCACTACACACACTCAAAGAAGATCAAGTGAAGTATGGTAATGTAGATAAATCAACAAACAATAACATGAAATAACAAATGTAAGTCCTATCATATTAGCAGTAATGTAAAGCATGGATGATGCCTAAAATCTAAATGTTTTTGCATTTTTGGATATATTTGAATGTTTTTGGTATTTTTGATATTTTATATTGTTTTTGTGTTTTTGAAATAAGCTATGTACAGGAAAGATTGAAAATAAATGATACTAACTAATGAGTCATAGAAGAGACTCCCTATCATGGTGTCTTATATCAAATAAAGGAATCATGCATGATTATGAAGCATGAGGAAATGGTTGTGAATATGACTATGAATATCTAGATTCATTGCATGTATCTTGGAAATCATAATAACCTAGATTATTCCACTAATTATTATCATCTTAATTTGGAATGAAAGGACTTTTAGTGTTGAAATTTATTGTATTTGGATCTTTTCTTTTCATAAATTATGTTTGTGAATGTTTTGATTTAGGATGTTCAATAGATCCTAAACCTTGGTGACAAACATTATCAAATACTGGAATAGGAGTAATGATGCCTTAAGCATGCTTGCCCAACCCTTGACCTTGATAATCAAATTGTTGTAGATATTTTTGACCAAACCCATACTACTTTGAATGTTGAGCCTCCTTTTAGAGAGGTAGATTTGTATCTTTTTCATAATTTACCTATGCTTGTGGTACCTTTTTTTTCTCTAATTTTTTTTTTTATCCTTTTGTTATTTTGAGTTATGCTTTGATGGCCACTTCTATACTATTTTTGAATTTTACCCTTTGTGAATGTATTCTTGTGTCACTATGGATTGCTTAACTAATTCACCTTGTATAGATTCCTCATTATAAATTATCTGTTATATATGTTGTTTCAATACCAAACATAAATTTGTGTGATGCCTATGCATTTTATGATATGCATAATAATATCTGGATCTTCTCACTAGATGTAGAGGAGGTAGTTTGATGAACTTAGATTTAATAATTTCCCTTAGTACCTCACTTGAACTCTTATTTTATCTTTGAATACTTTTTTAAATACTAGTTGTAGAGTTACTTTGTTGTGATTTCTTTTTTTGACATGTAACATTGCTTGCAACCAATTGACTAGGTGAAGGTCTATATACATGATTAACACTAGGGTGCCTTTGAGGATTATGTGTTATAATAAAATTTTACAATATTGTGATATTTTAATGTAATAGATGATTCTACATTTGTAAATATGAAATTAACTTACTCATACTGGTGATTTGATCCCTTAGAGTCTCATAAGTGTAAACCTTAGTTTCTTCCAATTGAACATGTAAGAAGATATGATAAAGATGGTTTGAAGAAGCTATAGGTTGATTTTATGCATTATGAATAATAGTATAGGATACCTCACCTTTTGGAGGGGTGATATCATGGACCTAGTTAGAGGGAAAGCAACTATCACCCTCTTAAGAGAGAGGAGGAGAACGGATTTATTTCCACAACGTGAAATACGACATTGAAACAAGAGTAGCTAAGGAGGCATATAAATCTAGGTAGAAACCATGTATATGGTCTAAAATTCATGTAATTAGAGTTATAAGTTGTATAGAAATATGATTATAAAGAACATTCCACATGAGAGATAGCAAACAAGGGATAAAGAACATGTATTTGTGCATGAATGCATAAATTTTTTTGACATGAATCGTAACATTTATAACATGTTTAGCATGACAAGATTGAAGTTTTTTCCATATGAGTGATAGAAAGTAAAGGATAAAGATGATGAATTTTTCCATAAAGTTATATAAATTGACATGTAACATAACATTTTGAATGTATTTAGAAAAATGGAGCTGGTAATTATTCAGTATGAGCAATAGAGAATATGCAAAAAAAATTGAAATTTTGTTCATTTTTGGAAATGAATTTTGTAATATCATTCCATATAATGAAACATAAGCATGAAATTCAAAGGATGAAGCTTTTTACTAACATATGATAGACTTCATCATTCATGTAGATGATAGGGCCCATTATGGTTTCCTTGTTATTTGCAAGAAAAGTAAAAAAAAATTGTACATAAGTGAGAATAATTTTATTACAATTTGATTATGGATGTAATTTGATACATCAAGAAGAAAATAGGTTCTAGTATATGCAACTAGGGATTTAATAGTGATAAGTTTGAAAAATACTATGAATTTTTGAAATTAAAATTGAATTTTTGAGTTAGGTATGAAAGTAAAAATTAAAAAATTTATGGGAAAGTGTTTGATATAATGGGATATAATAGATTTAACTAGGGTTTTTATGAAAATAATTATTTTTTGAAATTACTATGAATTTTTGAAATTTGAAGTGGTTTTTTTGATCTAAATATGCAAGTAAAATTTCAAAAAATGATTAGAAAATTACTGGGAGTTAGTTGATGTAACTAGGGTTTAAAATAAATTTAATTTAAAATTTACTAAATTTTTTTAAAATTTGAGAAGAATTTTTTATTTTAATATTCAATAAAAAATTCAAAAATTATTGGGAAAAATCAGTGAGGAATTTATCTTAGGGTTTCTAAGGGTTTTATGCAAAATTCAAAGTAAGTTGGGTTCACCAAATGTTTTATTACTTTTGGGAAATTAGTTGTTTAATTCCTTAATAATAAATGGGTCTGATCAAATAAAATTAGTAAATAATATTTAATAAATAAACTACTAATTTGTGAAATTTTAATTTCGTTAGGGATTTTCTAAAAATAGTAGTGAGAGAGAAAATTAAACTTATCTAATTTTATGCTACTCTGACTAAGATAGGGTCTATAAATCTATGTGTATGGTTGGGATACTATCATAAGCAGTAATATAGAGTTTTTTTTCTTGATTGGATATGACCATTAAAATTAAGACACCCTCTTATCCAACATTGTAGTCTTGGTCTTGCCATTTTTGTCCAAACTCTTCACATAGATGATTTTTTTGGGTTTTGTTCACAGTGTCTATGTGAGCCTATGTACTAAATTTCATGTCCTTCATATAAAAAAAACTCCCTATAGAGATGATTCTTCATGTGCTTATATCTTTTATGTAATTAAATATAACTTTGGCAAATAGGAAAAAGGGGTTAGTGTCTAAAAGATACACTGGATGCACTTCAAACCTTTTGTGTGGGAACATTGCTTACATACTAATATTTCAAGGAGGGATCAATATATATGTAATTCTCCCATTGAATTATTTGGTACAATAGTGTGATGAAAATTTAAGTAAATGAAAAATTGGGTATACTTAGAATTACTAGGGATTAGTATAAAATTTTGAATAAGCTTGAAATATTATTGGATGGTTGTATGTAGAGAATAAGGAAGAGTGCTTCAGTAGTCTTACTTGTATTCTTTATTCTCTCTTGTAAATAAGTGTCAACCCTTATAAAAGGAATTTTAATGGCATTTTATAGGGGATTTAATGATTGTGGGTTAAATGAATTCATGTTATGCTGACATGAATTAGGATAAAGGTCTAGGATAATATGACCATTTAAACCAAAATTGCACTTGGACAATAGCACCACAAATAGGACACCTTGAGTTTTAGTGGTGTATTCCAAGTTTGGGCACTATTGTCCTATGTGTAAGAGACCTAGAGGGATGGATTTGTCATGGGAAGATCATCCTGGGTTAGCAAGGGTTCAGTCTAAAAGTCTATGGATGATTGGGAAACTATGAAAACATGCCTAAGAGAGTCAAGAGAGCAAGAAAAATGGAACTATATATTGGGTGTCATTAGTCATAGTCAAGTTACCAAATTTCACATTTTATATGACTACATCAAGTTACCTATAAGAGGTTAAAGGTTATTATAGATGTATCCTAGACAACACAGATGGTTTTAGATGATTTGACTAGATATAGAGACATAATCATGGTCTATGGGAAGGTTTCCATTGATTTGCTAGAGATGTACATTGATATTAATCCACATCACCTACTCTTAGAGGACACATCACCTCCATCCATGATTGATATAGAGGTCATTATTCTCATGGATATTTCAATAACATACTATTACCTGATAAGAGTAGCTAATTATTCCATATGGGCCTAGGTGGAGTGATCTTGTCTATGATGGATGATACTACCACAATTATATGGGGCCCACTATTATAGGTCTAAATTTATATATATTTACACACCATGGCCTATCAAAGATGTTGGAACATTGGTTCTTCTAATATATTCCATGTTTGGGGATGGGTGCACATTAAAATCAAGGGACTAATTAGATAGATATAGGTATAAGTCTTATAGGATATAGTGTCATATGGTTGGGATTTGATTAAATCATGCCACATAGGACATCATAGTGAGATATATTTTTCATTAATGTATGTTAGATGATTTTAAACTTGAGTTCTTTATTTTCCATCCTTGACATATTAGATATAGTGGCCATAGAATTATTGGTATATAATGTTTATGAATACCTAGTCCTTCCAAATAAGTCACCAAGCACATGTTATAGAGGAGTAAAATATTTATAGATTACTACAATAGTTTGGTATGATAATGATGTCCCTATTGAATCAAGATGGTTTTTAATTAGTACTCAATAGATTAAGCATGATACTCTAGTGATTCTTAGGAACATGACTATGGGTAACTATGGGATATTTTCATGACTTTCATGGTCCTATATTGGTGTCCCAATAGATGAATGTGTGATATTTTCCTATGTTGTGTGGTGGGCGTAGGTTTGATCTTTGATATTGATAGCACTGGTTCAAACACCTAGATATATTTAGGTTGGATAGGTATAGATTAGATAGGTAAAGGCTAAGGATGGTGACAAGATGGAAATTAATGAATAGAGCAAGGCTAAGGCTAAGACTAGTAGTGTTTCTAGTAGTACATGTATAAATTGGAAAATAGTGGGGGTGAAGATGGTGATGATGATGATGGATATGATGAGGGAATAAAGGGGATGTTACTATGCCAATAATGATAGACCCTAGATCAGTAAGTATAATAGGTATAACATGTGTCTCTATAGATCCAGGATAGATAAGGCCATCTAATATAACTAGAGAAAGTAGGAATAATGCTATGTTAGAGGAGGATATCATAGCTAGGGTAGGTGAGACTTAGGACCTATAAACTAGAGTTGGTTGGTTACATGTGTAGGTGACCCACATAAATGGTTAGATTATTTCCCTTTAGTTAGAGACTAAATAACTAAAAGTAGAGGTGGTCTAAATGACATAAGTACATGCACATCTATATGTAGAGTGGGATTAGGCCATATTAGAGAGGGATCAAGCCCTAACAAATGTATAAAGGATCTAACATGAGTGAGATGAGGCATGAGATGCCATATTAGGGGTAAGTTTTTTTAATATAATCTTGGAGATCTTTCAGGCTAAGGATGAGGCCTCTTACTATCAATTAGACTAAAAGACTATAGGCCTTAGAGGTTATTAGATTCTTATATTTAAGGTATGGGATGCATAGAGGGTTGGCAGTAGGTCATCTCAGTCTAGGAATAGGACATATGGGACAACAACCTCAGGTCATTCGATACATTATCCATGACCATTTCCATCATAAGGGCCACCTCCTATAGGACCTATGGACTCATAGAGTTAGAGCCAATGTTATATAGTTTTGGGATTTTTTTTTTATTTTGGCATTATTATATGTATATAATTGTGATGTATATGACATTATTTTATGAGATATATTACACTCATATTTGGTCTCTAGACTTGTACATGGGCTATTATTCTTTTTGTTATATATGTGATTCTCTATTAATTTTATTTATCATTTTTGGCCATATTTCCATGATTATAAATGTTTAATTCAAAATTTAAATGTTTATTTTCATTTAAACATGTATACTCTTTCATTCAATGTATGTCATGTATATGAGATGTTTGACTCTTATTGTATCTACCCATGTTGATGACTAGTAGTATATGTTTATTTATAAATGCACATCTATATCAACACATAATATAGTCACTATGATTTAGCTATAATGGGTTTCAAAATTTTTGGGTAGGTCTAGTCTATTTATGAACAAGGGGAAGTACTATTGATAGCATCATTTTATAACTCCATCTAGCATGATTTTTGTTATATATTGTGATATTATGCATTATAGTTATAGAAAACTATAATAACAATGTGTATCTTAATCATGGATAACATAGCTTAAATATAAATACAAATCACTTAGGGGTAAGATGTGAACAATCATATCCCAAGTAGAAATATAATGCTATAAACTATGTAGGAATGAATACAAAATTCACAACTCAAGTAATAGATATGGTTAATCAAGACTCAAGTGTAAATAAAATGTAATAATCCTACATAAACCAAATAAAATAAGGCACAAGAAAATAAATTAGTTTACAACCAATTAAATTAAACAAATCAATCAAATAAACAAACAAACAACCGAAGAAAAGAAACTAAAACACTATTGAAATAAATAATACTAGTCATCAACCAATTAAAAAATAAAAATGAAGTTTATAATTAAACTATGGATGATGAAACAAATAAACAAGCTAAATACATGAAATAAACAATTAAGTTCAAGAAAGAGCAATAGACAACCCAATCTTAGGTACATGTTAAAACCCCAACAGGTTTAGCAAGAATTAGGTTGTTTTTTTCCTTCTCTAATCCAACTAGATTAATCTCAAATAAAATTAAGATACTTTAAATTTAACTAAATGCATCTAAAATGCATACATTTGGTTTTGATTCATTTAGTTAATGATGAATTTTACAATAATAAGATGAATTACATAACCAACTCATTACAACTTATAAATCTATAGTATATTTCTCAGCTAATTACTGAAAGTTTACATAATAAATTTTACAATAAGATTATCCAACTGTTGAGTGATAAAATGTAATAGCATTAAAATAATACAATTCTATACATCAGAGTGTGAATATAAATTTATACAATATTCCATAGAATAAATGAGAATCTAAAAACTCATTAATCTACAATATGTAATCATGAGTATAAGTCTCTATCAGTTGACTTTTGGAAAAGGGGGAGAACATCATCAATGTGATTTTCCACACCAACCATAGACCATATATCTCCCACATAATCATCCAACTAGGGAATATCCCTCCCTTCATGGATGATTAAATGATAATGGTGCAAGTATCAATAATTTGACTAGAACCCATGTGTTATAAGATAAACATTACATGTAGCATATCATAAATAATTTTGTTCTAACATGATATCATGCATACATGAATTTAAATCAAACATGTGAAATGATAACATTTAACTATAAACATTACTTTGGAAAAAGTTTTCATATAGTTTAATGATCACAGAGAACAATCATATTCACACACACAACTCAATCAAATTTCATTTATTCGATCTATTAATGACTCTAAGTAAATGCATGAAATCCTTCTCACATAATTACTTTCATAGTTTCATTAATACCATAATTCACTAATTAAATAATATACAAGAATCCATGGTTTCCCATATATATTTATATACTAATACCATAATATTTAAATACAAAGGAAGAATAGACGAATTAATTACATGTTTTATAATAACAACATAAAAACCTACTATTATATTTTCTGAAGTTCCAATAATAGCCAAAATCAATTTCAAAATAAGGCTCTATCACTAGTAATTTAAGTACCCAATAATAGTCAAGATAATCAAGTTTATACAAGTTCATACATAAATACCTTTTACCTGTATTATAATGGAAGTAAACATAATCTAGAATTTCACATAAAATTTCAAGTTTTAAAAAAAATTCCATTAACACAATTAATTTACACTCAACATAAAATACCTATTTTCCAATCAATTTAGACTGATATAAACACATTATAATTCAATGAAATACATCACTATTTCCATATAAATGCATTTGTTCACATTATACAAACATCTATATTCATACTAAGTTATCCACATATAAACCTATATACTTTATATGCCCATATATATATATATATATATATATATATATATATATATATATATATATATATATATATATATATATATATATGGATTTCAAATCTCTCAGCCACTTAATTTCTAATGTATTTATATAACCAAAAACATATTTCACATTTGCACCACACAACACTAAATGTCCCACTCATATACATACATACAAACACACACACACACACACACACACACACACACACACACACACACACACACACACACACACACACACACACACACACACACACACACACACACACACACACACACACACACACACACACACACACACACACACACACACACACACACACACACACACACACAAAATTTAACCTTCATTATAAGCTCTTAAATTAATTAAATGTTAACTCAATATATAACCAAAAACATAATTCACATTTGCACCACACAACACTAAATGCCCCAACAAAAATGCATTAAGGCAAAAAACACTAAATGTGACTACCCTATTGTGTACCATATGGTACATCAAATTCATGAAAACCATTTAATATTATATCATCCCTAACCCCACAACCTACTAAATTATTTCATACATGGCCATTTAAGATTATGTTGAGGTTAAATTTGGTTTTTCAACATGAATTCAATGCCAAAGTTTAAACATTTATATCAACCTACTTAGCTTAAGCCTTAAATAATTCATTAAAAATATCAAAATGACTAAGACTAGTTATATAACCTATAAAATAATGAATATGATTCTAGAGTCTCAAATTTTCCACAGTCGATACACACTATACATGGTAATAAAACCACTTTTCCTTTTTTATTTATACTATTGTATATATACTCAAATAAAAAATGAAAACCCTACAAGTTTTTGATAGTGTTCTATGGCTAAGCATTCACATTGTTCAAAAACTAAACAACATAGTTGTATATCAAAAATACAAAATAAACAAACTTAGTTATTTTTCATACCGATCTAACATAGCCATTCACCAATAAACACAATCCTTTTTCATATATCTTAACACATTCCTATACCTAATAAACTTACAAATCCATATACCAAATAAACTAACTCAACCATTTAATAAATAACCAAAATACAAAGTGGATATATATCCAAATAACAACATAGAGTCATATACTAAATAGACTAACATAGCCATATTCTAAATAAACAACACATGATTGTATATATCTCTATAGTCTTAAACACAATTGTGTATAACCAAGTAAGTTTATACATAGTCATGTATAACTGAAAAAAAAATAAAAAAATCCATGTTTATTCTCATTACCCTAACAAGTTATATTCATGCCATAACCATATCAAATCAATGATTCAATTTTGTGGAGATATTTTTCCTTCCATAGGGTTAGATCCCTGATTTTATTATGGTATAAGCAATTTAAACAAAAAATATTTAAACCATTGAAACATTAAAAGGTAAACCATATAACATGAACATATCTATGTAGGGTAAATTTAAATAACAAACCCTACCTCTTTAAATTCTTATGACGAATGTTATATTCCTTGCCTATGTTGAATGTTCCTCCTTTTTCCTCTAGTCCTTCCTATCAACCATGGCTTGGATTCTTCTCAAAATCCCATTCATATTTTAACATATCCTTCACCATCTACATGCCAATAGAAATGCCTAATTTCATGGATAACTCTTATTTGTTATTGAGTATTAAGAATGACTCACCATAAACACCAAAATTTCTTGGCATGCTTGACAACTCATTATTTCAACCCAAAAACAACACAATCACCATGTTATCTCCACAAAACTCACAATCAAACCCTAGTTTTATCCACTTTACATGGCTCAACTAAACCAAACATAATGATATCTCCCCCTATTAGGGTTGACAATCAAATTTTAAAATACAATAATTAATTTAATAATTCAAAATATATAAAAATAATAAAATTTAAACAATACAAAGTTTATGTTTATTTTAACCCCTTTTGGGTGTTACAAATCATATCACCATAGATAACCCAAAAGTCACATTCACCTATTACCTATATTTTCCTAATGTTTATATAATTAGCTTTATTTAATAATATACAAACTATAATCTATGTTGATGCCAGTTATAATCTTTTCTAATGATAACTTTTTTTTTTGTTGATTGCTTACAGGTAATCCCTAGTAAGGATTCAAGAAGTCAACAATCCACACAATAAAGTTATCTATAAGACATTTATAACTATGATATTTTTCAATGACATAAAACATCACAATGATAAATAAAAATAATAACTAAATACATTAATATTAACATTTAATCATGGATCAAAACCAGTTAGCATTATCAAGCATAAAATAACTAAATGCAACTGAGATTAAAGAAAACATATAACCATCAACTTATAAACAACATGCATTTAATTTTACTTCATGATGTGTATAAGGTTTTTTTTTAAATCTCTCTACCCCCAACATAGTTATCTTTTTCACCCTCTCTAATGAAACTCTCCCTCCATATCTATCTAGAGAGTGGACTATCTCTTGAATCCAAATCAATAAATGTAAATGGTAGTTATCTTATATTAGTAATAGACAATAAATTTTTGATAGAGCATAAAAGTAATGAATAATCATGATAAATATACACAAGAAAATTTTGTATAACTAACCAATAAGTGATGAGCCATGTAGTAATAATTATATGTTTGTCCATACATCAACATAAAAAATAATAATTTGATATAATATTAAATTAACCATAATTAACCATAGTAATATCAGTTTAATAAATAAATAAAGTTTAATGATGAAATCAAGATGTAATATTAAAATAAATAAATAAAAAATCTGAATCACAAGTAATAAACAATTAAGTATAAGTAAGAACAATAGATAACATAATCTAAGGTAAAATAAAGAAACAAACAAGCTAAAGCACAAGTAATAAACAATTGAGTTTAAGTAAGAGGAACAAACAACCTAAGTTAAGGCACCATGAAAAAATGACTAATCTAAATCAAATAACTAATATAATGTAAATAAAATAACAAATAATAATTCTAAATAAAATAGACAAATGACTAATCTAACTATTTGTGCACATGTAATAGAAGTGTTATGCTTGGTACAAAAAGTTTCCCCTAGGCTATAGGGAATAAAGACAAAGGTAGGATGACAAAGGTTACCCCTAGGCTATAGGTAACAATGACATTAGAATGGTTAGGGAGAATAGAAAAATAAGTAAGGGGTGGTTCATATATATCTAAATGCAATAGGCAATTGGACACTGCCTACATAGTCTCATGGATACGAGTTCTAACATGGACTTCAGTCTAAATGTAATTCTCTAAGGATGTGGGATAGAATAAAAATAATGATAAGTAAGAGATATCTCTCATATAATAAAGTGGGAATTTTATCAAAAAAAGGTGAGAACATAAAATAATATGGGTTGAAGCTCATTAATATGACAATGTCAATTACAAGAATTCATGAAACCATGAGATCATGGTTTAAGATAAAACCACAATAAGGGACAAAAGATGAGTGTTCATGAATGAAATTGGTTCATAGTTTTTACTATGTCTAAGGATTATAATGAGAATAAGATCATAAAATGGAGAGAGCATAAAAGACTCATAAAATGATGAGAGTGTGAGAGGTCTATGACTCATAAATTAGTGAGAGATTTTAGAGGTCTATGACTAACAAAATGGTAAAAGAATTTGGAAAAAAACCTAGAGAGAATAATGGTCTAAGAAAATGGTGAATGAAATTAATCATTGAGACTAGCTGAGTTAACTCCAAATACACTAGAAAGGTGGATGTTACCTACATAGTCCCATGGACATGAGGTCCAACATGGACATTGAGCTGAATGCAGTTCAAACAAAAATGGGATGGAAAAATATCAAAAAATAGAATAGGTAAATCAAAATAATTAGTTATACCTACTAATTAGGAGATGCACATCCTAAGTAACATAGATACAATATGAATGGCCTAGTGTTGGAGGCTTGTTTAGGAGTTTTCTAGTATGTTTCCATGTTTTTGGGTTGTTTTAGTCATCTCACCTCAATGAATAATTATGAGATATAGAATGGGTTAAATAAAAAAATAATGAGATCATGTCTTAAGTTTCTCATAAAATGGTAGAGCATGGGATTAAATTTCTATAAAAAAGGTGACAGTGTAGACTTAAATTTCTCAAAAATGGTGAGAGCCTTAGAATAAGGGTGTCTAATCTGACCTTAAAAATAATGATCACTACCTACATAGTCCAAATAGACCTCAAGCCACTGTAGTTCACCTTATAGTGATCAATCTGAATAAGTAACATCATGTTCATGAATAGTCAAATGAAAAGGTATGAAACAATATTAAGGAGCGGCACATTAAAAGGAATCCTCATAGGATATAAGAAATAATGGTACAGGGTGTAATAATGATTTTCTTGAAGGCAATTATAATCATTAGTATAATGAAGATGCAATAGGGAAGATGTAGAACATTTACTAAAATGAAAAATGTAATTTCCAAACCATTGTTATATTACCCCAGAATACTACCTCTTTGTGAATGAACATGCTCAAATATTTTTAATACTAAATCATTTGTTGATACTATATCTTAATCTAACTATTATATATGCTTGAATAAATAATGAATCAGAACCAAGGTCAAAATGGGGAATAAGTGAAGTAAAAAAAGTTGCACCCAATAGGAAAGGTATGGGAAGAAAGATATATGGATAGTATAAATAAAGTGATGCTATGACATAACTTAAATTATCCTCATAGATAATAATTTGGGTCTCTTAAGAAAAGAAATTCTTGAGATATATTATGCTCATTTCTTCTTCAATTTCATCTCCTTTTGACATAGCCACCTTGTATGCTATAGATCCATAATTAATAATAATAACACAAGGTCCTAATTAATTAGGCTTGAACATACCCTTTTTATTACATTTAAAATTGGTTTTCTATTTTTATTTAAGTACAAGATCACCAAGTTCAAACTCTATATATTTCATAGGCCTATTACATTGACAACACAACTGATTCTAGTATGCTTAAAGACTATTTGCAGTGGCCTTGCATTTTTCATCCAGTATTTCTAACTCTTGTAAATGAGCTACTATGTAATCCTAATCATCAAGGATATATTCTAATCAAATTCATAGAGAAGGTAACTCTACCTCAACAAGAAGAATGGCCTTAGTGCCATAAAATAGGTAATATGGGGTGTCTCTTATTAGAGTGCAAAAATTGGTTTGATAGGCCCAGGTGGCATGGAATATTTATAAGTTCCAATCATGACTAGTATCATTGATGATCTTCTTAAGAATATTGAAAAGGTCTTGTTAGATGCCTCTACTTGGACATTAAATAGTGGTTAATATATAATGGAAAAATGTTGAGTTATTTTGAATTAGGCACAAAAGGATTTGACATCCTTATTTTTAAATGAACTTTCATTATCAAATATAATGTCAGAGGGGATACCATAAAAGCAGATGAGGTGGTTGAAAATTAATTTGGATATTTGATTTCCTATCAAGGGGGATGGCTTAACCCACTTAGTGAAGTACTCAATGGTATTAAGGATATGTTTATGACCATCTAAGGATGCAGGTTAATGTTACCTATAATATCTAGTGACCACATTGAAAAGCACCATGGTGTACTCATTGGCTTGAGTGTTCTAGCTAAAGCATGTATCAAATTGGCATGATTTTTACATTGTTTATAAATTTTAACATAAGTATATGAATATTCTTCCATGGTTGGCCAATATTAACATGTACACAATAATTTATTGTCAAGGATGGCCCCAATAGCATGGGCATAACAAACCCCATAGTGTCCTTCCCTCAATGCTAGTCTAGATTATATCGAGGTTAAATAATTAATCAAAGTTCCATCAAAGATTATATGATAGATCATAGGTTAATGTAAGGTATAAATAGAGTATTTATGGGTGAATACCTTTTATTATTTATGAGAAAGGTCTAGTGTAAGTACTTTATCATGAAGGTAATTATATAGTTTCAAGTACTAGGTGAAACTAGGATCAATAATATCACACATTATTTCAATGGCCCATGGTTCATTGGCTAGTGAGATAAGATGTTTAATAAGGAACTAATAATCTCTTTCATTTCTTTAATGTGGATCATAGAACCAATTGTATCCATACCATCCATTTTCCTCTTATTAGCCTGAGGTATGTGTTCAAACGAAAGATGGGAAATTTATTACTCAAGAGTGTCCACCATGGACTTATAAGGTACCAACTTGTCATCCTTGGTCTGAAATTAGTCTGTGAATTGATTAATAATAATATGTGAATCTACATAAATCACAAGATGTAAAATGTTCCATTATACCACTAAACAAATCCCTACAATGAGTGCTTTGTACCTAACCATATTATTAGTACAAGAAAAAAATATAAACAAAGACTTGGGAATGAGATCCCCCTGTGGTGTTATGAATAATATCCCTTCTCCCAACCCATGAGATGTGAATTAAATATTAAGTAAATCTTCCATTACTTCTACTCAATAGGTGTTTCTTCCATGGTCATGAAATATTCATTTGGAAACCTAAATGTAAGTGGTTGAGTATCAAGGAATAGGAGCTTTTGCAAGATGGTATGTAATTTTCTATCCCTTTATGGGCTTTTAATTAGCATATTTGATATGCATATTGTTGAAAATCATAATCCATTTAATAATACAAACTTATATATGTATTTTAGAAAGTAGATACTTGATTTTATCTACTTTGGTAATGCTAATGGTCTTATTATTTAGCATGTAATGGCATAGTTTTTGAGTTGTGAAGACCATAATTATATAAGATTTCTTGGTCATCATATAATTATGATAATACAAAACCAATGTGAAACTCATGTAATAAATGGCATGTTCCTTTCCATACTCATCATGTTATTCCAATAGTTCCCCTAAGGCATTCTTATTTGTAGAGAGGTAGAGTAATAATGGCTTGTCTAGAGTTAGTGGAAAAAAATAGGTGGATTGTACAAGTATTCTTTCAATTGGTCAAAGGTCTTATGGTCATATAAATTCCATGAAAAGGTAGTTCCCTTCTTCATAAAATGGGTAAATGGATGGAACATATTAGGTAGTTTTGATATGAAGCATATGATTGATTATATTTTGCCCTATAAACTATGGAGCTACTTCACAGTAGATGGAAACAACATATTTGTAATGTCATTGACTTTGGATGGACCAAATTAAATTCCCTTATGAGAGATAACAAATACTATTAATTTTTTAGAATTTATGTGAAAGACACACATTTTAGGATCAAGTCTGACTTTGTACTCCCAAAGTTATTTAAAGATATTATAGAGATGGGAAGGATGTTCAGAACAAGTCTTAGATTACCTAAGATGTCACTCACATAGTCAGTAACTATATCATGCATCATATCATGGAAAATTATTTTCATGGCGCATTGGTATGTCACCTTGACATTTTTGAGACCAAAAGACACGAACTAATAGTAAAAAATTCCCTAAGGAGTGGTGAACATTGTATTATGTTAGTTATATGGTGCAATTTTGATTTAGTTGTACCCTATAAAACCATACACGAGGCAAAGAATTTTATACATACTTGTGGAGTCAACAATCATGCTGATTATTGGTAGAGGAAATTCATCCTTTTGGTAGGCCTTATTAATGTACTATAAATCATTTCACAATCTGATATATTTTGTCTTTTTTTAGATAACACAATATTACAGATCCACTAAAAATAATTAATAAGTATAATGCATCCTATGCCTAAGAGTTTCTCCATTTATTTATTGACCAAGATGACAATGTGAGGATGTGTTTTCCTTAGTTTTTTCTTGATTGGATTACCATTAGGATGTACAATAAAGTGGTATATGACCAATCTAGGATCTTAACCTAGCATGCTAGAATAAGCCCATGAAAAAATGTTGAAAAAATCCTTAAAAAGGGTTATACGGACTTCACACTCCTCCTCAGTGAGGGATGGGCCTAATTTGATCCATTTTGGATTAGTTAGTGTTCCACTATTGAGCTCATAAGTGTCCTATACAAGGAGTGTAGAACCACCTTCTAGTAGAGTTGACAAAGATGTAAATTGGTTCGTAATACCAAAATCCTTAAGTCAGACTGATTCATCCAATTCTCCTAATTAAGATGAATCAAAATTTCCTATTGATGGTAAATTCCATGTAAAAAATACCTTAGGACATTCTTTAACAATATATGGAATTGGTGGCATCATGTGATTCATTTGAAAAAGGGTGAACATCCCCATCTAATCATGCTTGAAGCATATTTTCACCAATAGACTAGCCTTTTTATTTACTTTTAACCTTGTCCAAAAGTGCCTTAAAGAGGTTTTCACTTTTGTTCATCAATATTATATTTTTTATTTGGAAAAATAAGTTCACCTACTCTCCAAAATAGGTAGGAGGATCCAATATAATAAATAAACCTTATTTATGATCTCCAAGGGGAATATGGTCCCTGAGGCCTAGAAAGTCACCTATAGCCTCATTATTTTCAAACTCATCAGGTGACACTATTGATTCTTGTTGGTCTTGGTCAATGAGTTGTGGATGATGAATTAAAATTGGTGAAGGACAAATAATAGGCAAGATAGTAAATATAACATGTGGTTTAAATAGGTTGGTATTGACAAGGTCTTCATATATGTTATAATCAAACTTTATATTATTACCTTCATCATTGTCATTAGTCATCAGTGTAAGAACATGGATACAATATGTAGGGTCACCCCTAGGTGGTATAAACCTAAAATATTGAGTTACTTTTTACTTAGTCATGAAAATTGGCTAAAGATCACCTTGTTGAGTTACCCCCAGGCCTCTACCTTCATAATATTGGCTATCCATGATCTAGTTAGGGATGGTATATTTTTTATTTTAGTAGCACTCAGCCAATTCATCATTATATATATCTAGGAATTATATTTGCTAAGTGGGTATTTTTCTTAACCAGTGGATAGGTTGAAAATAATAGGGTTTAAGGGATTGAACTTGTTTTTCTATCACTATTCCATGTGATTGGCCTTTGTTTTGGGTCTTCTAAAGGATTTAGGGGCATGAAAAAGGTTATCCACATGGAATGAATTATGTGTGAGATAATCTCTTGGGCATTTGTTAGATATGGTAAAATGATTCAACATTTCAAGAGGGGGTGCATAGGAAGTATAGGTAATGATCTTAGGGTCTATATAATTAGAATCTCACATTTCAATAAGGAGGTCTTTATCTTTCTTAGTTTAAATATCTAGGCTAAATTATAATTATAAATTTCATACCCAACCTCTAAATGTTTGTATAATTAGTATGGCTATAGTTCAACAATAATAGTTAACTCCATCCCATAATGGGTGAAATTAATACATTTATGAAACATGGATGGTATTTCAAAAAATTTGTGTATCCATGATTTTCCCAAAAGTAATTTATATGTTAAATCCATGTCTAGCACATGATAAGGTGTGTCATGTGTCAAGGGTCTAATGAAAACTATCAAATGAATGGTTACTTGTGATTCTTGTTCTTTATTTTCATAAGCCTTGATGTTTATAATCTCTCACTAAAGATCAAACAATGCATATCCTAGATGCTTAACCAATCACAGAGACATAATATTAAGGCACCGTCCATTGATTATGAAGACACACTTAAAAATTATGACATGATATAATATATTTAAAAACAATGGGTTATTATGGATAGGGCCCATGGATGACATATCACTTTTTTATAAGGTTAATTGATAACTTAGGGCTACATATCCGACTAGAATTTGAAATTTATTTGGTGTGATGTCATTTGGGACTTGGGAATGGGTCAATATTTTTGTGGATGGTAGTTACATGAAATAAATCTAAACTAGAAATTTGTGTGGTCATATTTTTTAGTTGCTCTATAATATCATACATGTTCTCCTTAGCATTAGTAATTGGTTACTCTTAGTTGGTATGGTGGATGGAACATGCTCACTGGTAGAAGGTGGTTGTAGTCTTAGAATAATGAATTTAGCCTTTTGAGTTATGATTGTTCAATAAAGATTAGATAAAGGGCCATTATAAAAATAAGAAAAAGGAGGACTTAGGATGATAATCGTTAATTATTATTTCAGTTGTCTATAGTCATAGGTCAAAGGAAGATTAGTGATATAATAAGGTTGATAAGCATTGTTAAGTATTGGTTTTAGTTTGTTGGTAATCAGTCTAGGGTTGATTATGATGGTAGATATATGACCACCTATAATATAACCTATAACTTTATTTTAGTCACATACAACAACATGATATGCTTCTTGGTTAGATGGGTCATTTTTGCCTTGGTTCTGACTATTGTATTATTGTTGTTGTCACTACTATTATTTTTATTGTTGTTGTTGTTGTGGAGGTGGTCTTCATTGTTGATTATTTTGATTGGTAGTGCTGTGTTATAGAAAAGGATCATGTTAATTCCCCAGGTTCTTATTGGAATTATAATCCCTGTTATCTAATTCAATCTCTACATTTTCTAAGATGTTTTTGATTAGGTTCCTTCATTACATCAAGACATAGAGTGGAAATTAACTTGGTCATAATCACAAAATTCATGTTCTTTGTACCAATCAAGAAAAGGCACTCTTTCAGGGAACAACTTCATTATCGACTAACTAATCATATTGATAAGAGATAATTTTCTAAATACCAACTCAATTGGTTCTCCAATATCACTAAATACTCTATCCTTAGGTTTTCTTCTTGGATGATGTGTTTACAATGGAGGAGGTAGAAATACTTGCATACATGGAAATGGGTAAATTTATGCAGCTAGCTAAGCCCTTATATTGGTTGTGTATATGGATTAAGTTGGCTATATGGAATTGGTTGAATATATGGAGTTGATTGAGTAGAAGGTGTTTTCACCATTTGGACATGGTGTGATTTTGTAACTCCATTATATAAACATTATTATTTTGGTTATAGACCTTGGGTTTATCAGAATTATTAGACTAAGGTGGTGCAGGGGTCTATGCATAAATTACAATCTAGGTTTGGTTTTGGCCTTGATTATGAGTTTGCCTCTATTTTTTATTTTGATTAGGAGAAGATAATTTTATTATCCCCTTATTAATAAGGACCTTATCAATTTGTATACCCTTTTTAATGATCTTCTTAAATGTATGAGCACACTATATCTCAAAGTGATAATATATTTCACTATGCAAGTTCTTGATAAATATAAATATCAATTGTTTATTAGGTAGATTGTGAATGAAATGACTTGCAAGTGCTCTCCACCATTGTAAGTAGCTTGAAAAGATCTCACAAACCTTTTGTCTATCCTAACCCACATCTACCACAATAATATCATTTTCAATATTATAGGAGAAATTTTATACAAATTTTTTGATAGGTCATCAAATTTAGATATAAAATTATTTATCCCTTTGAGAAGTCATGCTAAGGCCTATCCAATCAAACTTATGGGGAAAATGAGAAGTGAGTAAATATTGACATAGGCCACTGGCTAGAAAGCAATAAAGAACTCCTTCAAATTCTCCCTTGGGTCAAATTTTCCCTTGTATTTATCAAACTTTGGTGGCTCATAACCTTTTGGAAATGGTATTTGAAGGTAATACATGTTGAATGGATATGAACACACCTCATCCAATTCTATTCACATGATTAAAATTGCATCCTTCATTCATAGCAATTCTTTGTCTAGGAAGTTAGATATTACATTTTGTATGATTGTGGTTGAGTGATCAAAGGTGGATTGTTTTAACCAGGGTATGATGGAGGAATTTGGTATTGTGGAATATTGGTCTAGTTGATCAACCCACATGTAATACACATCCCTTGGCTAAGATTGTATTGTTGATGTGGTATATGTTATTGGTAAATATTATGGCTAAGATTAGCAACATGACTTTGGTTTGGAGGGAACTATGACTAAGATAATGGTATTTGACCTTGTGGAATGTACTACATGTATTAGGGTTCAATATGAACATGTTTTCAACTAGTTAAATGCTAATTTATAAAAGACACTCATTGTTGGATAGAGGTTTGCTACAAAACGTTTTCAATATTTGACCCTTGTTTAATGTGAGGTATTTCTTAGGAAAAAGTCAATGATTAGCTATCAGGGTTAAGCCCTTATTTTTGGGTAAACACTTGTTACCTATTTGACACTATTATGTTTTTGGCAATTTTTATTGACTAGTAGCTAGTTACTATTGACTAAATAGGATATGTTGTTGATTAGATAACATTTGAGATGGATTCGCCACTTATTGTGGTGGCACATTATTTTGTTTCTATAGTCTTAGATAATTGGTTTCCCCTTGTTGGGGTGGAATACTATTCACCACCTATTGATTTTGAGGGTTAGTCACCTCCTATTAGGGTGGAATATTAGTCTATGTGGGGTTATTTACTAACTACTATGTGGTTGAGTAAGTGACATTTATGGGGGAGTAGTTGTTTGTTATGTCTTTGAGCTAGTCATGCCTACCCCTAATGTTTTGAACCACTTAAGGTATTTATGGGGGAAATTTTTTATGAGGTGATTGATTGTATATGTAACCCAACTTGGTTTATATTAGGGTACACTTGTGTTTTATCAGCCATGTTTTTTGAAGGGTCTTGTATAGGAGTCATAGTTTCTTACTCCATGTTGAGAGTATTAAAAAAGTCCCAAATTTAGTACTTTACATTAATGGGTATATGTTCATGTTGGTATAGCCAATTACATCATTTTTCACCCCAATAGATGTAGTTAACTCAATGATCAGTGTATTGGTCATGGTCATTACATTTATGTTCCTTTCCAAGTTGAGCTATGTTTGGTATTATTGTTGCATTTATACCATTTGGTTAGTAGTTTAACCCTTTAATTTTACAAGATTAAAAAGGTTTTAGTTATTCACTAGTATGATGGCCTAGAAATGGTTAGATGATGCATGTTTGAATGGTCTAATGGTCAAAGCATTATTAGGATCTCTAACAAATCTAGATAAACTTTCATGGGAAAAATTGATTGGGAATTTAACATTTACTCCTACTGCTCTAACAAGGATTTCATCCCTATTCTCAAAAAGGTGATGATCAAATATGTAACGATCATAACTGGTCTGAGTTGGAGTAATTACATAGTAAGGCTACTATTGTTGGAATTATTCTATGTTAGGTTGTACTCTAGTAAGATATTGCATGGTTTGATCTTGGTATTGCCCTGAATACAAAGGTATGTTATAAAGACAATGGGATAATGAGTATTGGCCCTACTTTATATAGTAGACATAATATGTGGGATATGGACCCATCACATATGCTATGCCATCTCCATAGGGGTCACCTGAGACAATGTTTTCATTCTCTATATTATACATGGTCCTTCTACATGTATAGTGAGGCATGGTTAAAGAAAAGGTAAATGACTTCCAAAAACAAACATTTTCTCTTGTCACTTGGTCTAAAATGGAAACTTAGTATATTTTTTAAAATGGTTGAAACTTGGTCTAAGATATAAACTTGAAAAAAACTTGGTCTTGATCTAAAAGCTTCACAAAAAACATACTTATCTCTTGAAAAGAAGTCTAAAAGTGAGACATGAACATGGTCTTGGCTAAGGTAGTGAACTAGGTCTAAGGAAAATTTGAAATGAAAATAAGGAATTGATATGTGATAAAGGTCTTGGATTTGGTCTAAAGTAAAACAAACATGGTCTATGTGAATGAATTAAAATTGTGTTAGGTTTTTGGTAAATGCCACAAAGCTAGTCTAAAAAATAAACTTAATGTAAGGCCTAAAAATAAAAAAATGAAACTAAATCTAAGGTAATTGGTCTGAATCAAAGAATACACTTGGTCTAAGTAAACTTGGAAAACTTGGTCTAAAATGAACTCAGTCTAAAAATATATCACAATCCAAAAAATAAAGGTATGAAGTTTTTATAATAAAATCAATTAAAAATCCAACTCAAGTATCAAAAACTAATTGAAAAGGGTGAAACATTCAAGCCCAAGTGATAAAAAGACTCAAATGTAAACTATTTATGCTTATGTATATGCTTGTAAGTGGGGTTTCATATTTGGTTTGAAAAGATAACTTAACTCTTGACACAAGGGTCAAAGATCTACATAAATGGTGTTACCACATAAGACTTTAAAATTGATTTCACACTTATTGGATGTATGGAACTTGGTGTAGAGTATATCAAATTAGTTTAGGTGAAAATTTATAGATTAAAAACACTAATTGGAAACAAAAGGCATAAATGGTCTAGGTCTCATTTGAACAAGGTAAATGGTGTAGAATAATTTTAGCAACATAAAAATTCTTAGTGCAAAGTGGTGTGTGTAACATGTGTTTATTTTATTTATTTTTGATTTGGATAATTAATTTTGGACTCAAATAAAAAGTAAAACTAATTAACACTTAAGTTTTTTCTACTACACTAAAATTGACATGAGGTATGCATAGTATATACTAAAATTTCCACCAATATGCTAGTATAAAAAAGAATTAATTTTTAATCAAAAAATAAAAGAGCACATGTAGGTAGATTTTTTAATCCCCATCTATCTATAAAGGACTGGTATATGGAAAGGAACTTAGAGTGCCAAAGCAACTCGAAATTTATCAAGATGTTTTGTAGCAAGTGGGGTTAACTATTTCAAAAAATTTACTTGGCTTATCTAGATGGTCCAAAGTGCCTAGAAACACTTGGGCACAAAATCCACATCAATTATATCCAAACCATCTAGATTATTATACAAAGGTCTTGTCCTTTTCATAATGACTTCAACCATGTACTTCTTAGTTAAGTATAACATCTAAACATCTCATGGCCTAGGAACCTATTCCACCTGTCAGGATAACTACTCATCCACTATCCAATTTAAATGTACACCCAATTTATATACACAACTAGAGAGTGGGGTTCGAATAGTTCTAGGAGATTAATCCCTAGGTAAATGTCCTCCTAAATACCATATGAAGAGGTAATGAACTCCAACTCATAAGCCAATAAAATAAAATAAATAAATGGAAGAAATAGGTCATTTTTGAGTCATCAAAGTACCTAAGAATAAGGTGAGATCATACACAACTTTTATTGAAGTTTTTTACTCAATAACAAGTAAAACAATGCATTTTTGATCACCCAAGTTCCCTAAAGCGGATAAGGAGAGAGCATATATGCAAATTTTTATGAAAATAAAATTAATTAAATGATAAATAAAAAATATCTTAAGATCTCTAAACTGAATGTGTTTGTTCCTTTTAAATAACTTATAAAAATATGAGTCAAGTTTGGCCTTTTATTGTAAACTTAAAATGATAAAAAATTGTTTTACAAAAGTGTTTTAAGCACCAAACAATAAGTGAAGTGACTTTGTTATCATTTGAAACCACTTATCCTTTCTTTAATACCCTAGACAAAATGTTAGATGGTTAATTTTTCATATTTTTAAATTGATTTACCAAAGAAAAAATTTCAACTTTTAAGGTCTTGATTTTTGGTCTCAAGGTGAAGTCACCAATTTATCTATATGATAAAACACAAATCTTGGAAAATTTGACAATTATTAGGCATAAAGTCACTAGTTATAATTATCAAAGTCTTTTTTTCTAAATTTTTTTCAAAGTCACCAAATTCACAATAGACTATTACCTAGCAAAGCCACCATTTTCATAGATTGAAGTTGTTGATTTATTTTATCAAAGTCATTATTTTTGGAAAAGTTACTGATACATAGTAGCAAAGTTGATGAAATCCTTTTAAAACATAGTCACACATAGAATGTGAAAATTGATAAAGTCACCAATTTCTTATGTTGAATTCATTGAATAGTAGTAAAAAATCATAAGAATTTGAATGAAAAATTATAAAACTAAGGCCTAATTTCAAATTTTTTTGTTCCAAAGAGGTCCAAAAATACTCTTAGTATGAGTGTGGGGTTCATGGTCCCATCGGGTATGCTATTATGTATGCAATATGAATCGAAGGGAAAATATGCATTAGCTGAATCAAACATATAAAAACAAGTTAAAGACCATGCATTCTCAAGCCTAGATACTAGGGGAGATTGATGATAACAAAACCAAATGAGTCATAAATAGAAGGATTAAAGACACTTTCACCTTCCTTATAGCTCCAAGTCACTTATCAAATGGTAGATATCTTGTTTGTCTTGCATCCAAATTGGAGTCTTTGTCATTGATCTTGCTATATGAGTAACACCTCCCCTTTGTCCATTATGGTTTTGGATTTTGGATGTGTTTGTCTATGAAATTTCTTTTAATCAATTTGGCATGATAAAAAAATAAAAATAAGTTTGTTGGAAGTGAGTGTGAGTCCTTGTATTTATAGGATTTATATAGACCCCAACCTAGGTATAGTAAGGTCTAGGCTAACCTTAGGTCAACCTTGGGAGTCCAAATGTAGTAAATAATGTTCTTAATTATGTATTTATGGAGGTATGGCTCAAAATATCTTATTTTTAAGGAATTTATTTTTATATTTTAGAATTTTTGACTTTGATGATGATGATGTCACCATGACCTCATTTCCCTTTGATATTTGTTTAATTTTGGAAATTGTATTTTCACTAATTTAACATGGAATATTTAACTAAGCATTTAATTTAATTTAATTTATTAATTAATTATACTTAGTATTTTGGTCATTTAAATAATTTGATCAAGAGCCCCATTTAGTTGGCCTAAACATGTTAGTTTGCTAAAGTACACCTTGACTGGGGATGAATATACAAGAGGTTATCATTGCATACATGGTAATGCCACAAATAAGGATGATTTGATGTAATTATGAACACTTACATCCAATGTGTATAAAAATTTGGGATGTTTAGTGATTCATAGGCCTAATTTACATAGTTTGGTAGAAATCATTCTAAAATCCATTTTTAGACACAAATATGGCTGAAAATAAGTGTCTACATTTTACCCCTATTTGAGTAGGCATTTCAAGACATAAGAATAATAAAATATTATTAAATAATTAAAAATTCATTATGATTTGGTTAATACCCTAGAGGGTATTTGATGAGCCCTATATTCTACCTAGAGGGATTAGGCAATAAGTAGTGTTATCGAACAGTCCCTTAAAAAGTGGAAATGGCATAGTCTAGTGGTAACGAGGGTTGAAATATTTATTTTTCCAAAGGAAATTATAATCAATGATAGATTAATTTACCCTATCAAGCCAAAGGGATCAAAATAATCATTTTAACTAAAGATGGTTATAATAATTAGTGTGGTGACTTTGCCCTAGCAAGTTAGATAGATCATGGAATAATTATTTACCCAAAGGTAGTTATAATCAATAGCATGGTGATTTTTACATATTAGGGTGAAATTACCAATAAAAATGGTTTTAGCCTAGTAAGGATGAATAAATTATTAATATGTTAGAATAATTTGCCACATCCTGGAAAATTGGGAATGAGGGTTTCAAGCAATAAAGTTATATTATAGATGAATTATTAACTAGCATATAATAAGAACACAAATCTATAAGAACAACTAATATGAAGATGCACAATTGAATTAAAAAATGACCTAAATAGAAAATAGTGTTGTTAAATGGGTCTCTAAAAGGCCTAATAACATGGCCTAGTCAAAAAATAATTGATGTAGTAATGAATGACATAAAATGGGCCATAGAGTAAAAAATAAGACTTCTTGGAATGAATGGGAGGGAAAGTTAGGATTTGGGTGTGAAAACAAAATTTCAGGCTATAAATTCACCCCATGAGGTAAAAAAATTCATTTTCACCTAAAACCTTTACAAATTAGAGTTCTGACTTAATGAGAGAGAAGAAGAAAAAGTGCCATATAGATGAGGATGAAGGAATGTTAATGAAAAAGTGAGGGAGAAAAAGTAAAAACCACATGATAGGCCACCAGTAAGTCATCTCACCATATCTTTTTAAGTATTTATTATATAGTTGTTACTAGTTTTAGGAGTAAAAATGGTTAAGTCACCATTTGAATGGCATGGCAAAGAGTGGTTCCACCCTTCACTTGTTGGTGAGTTCATCAAAATCTAGTGGAAATCATTAATTAAATGATTTCACCAAAATAAGGTGAAGTCATTATTTTTATGAAAAATGAAAATAATGACTTCACCAATTTTCCTTGAAAAACATCAAATTGGTGACTTCATGAAAAATAGATAGTCATCATTTTCGTATAAAATGAAAATGAGGACTTCCCCAAATTTCTTTGGAAAATGGCAACTTCATAAAAAAACATTAACTAGGGAAATCCTAGATAAAATAGGTATTAGGTATGGTATTAGTTAAATACAAGCCTAGGCTAACATTGAGCTATATGTGTTTATAGGAGTGGCTCAATATATTGATAAAATGAGAGTGGTGCTCCCATTGCCTATAGATGCTACATATTTGGACTAAAGACATGGATTTTTTACACATTCTATGTCTACATGACATAAAATGGATGCCCATGATTAGAGAAGATCAATCCTACTTTAGTGTACTGGTAGATAAATGTCACTCAAATACTTCTACTTTCCAAAAGGAGAGGCTACAGTGACACTTTAAGATACATGTTGTATCCTCAAGTTACTTATGAGAGGTTGAAGGTTACTCTAGACAAATCTTAGAGTACAATAAGTGGTGTTAGATGACTTAAATATCTATAAAGACATACCCATGGTCCATTAAAAGGTTGACATTGATCTTCTAAAAATGTAAATAGATATTCAATTGGGTGACTTACTACTAGAGGATCTGTCACCACCATCCTTGAGTGATCTAGATGTTATGTTTTAGGGATATTATCAGATACATACTATTTCTTGACAAGAGTGGTTAATTTTTACATATGGACATAGGTGGTGTGATCTTGTCTATGATGGATGAGACTACCAAATTTGCATGGGGGCTAGTATTATTAGCCTAATTATATAGATATTTACATAGCATGGCCTATCAAGGAGGTTAGAGTATTGGTGATTCTATTTTTCTCTAGGTTTGATGATGGGATCACATTGATATCATGAAGATAGTTGGATATATATTAGAATGAGGCCCATAGGATCTAGTGTCATATGGCTAGGTTTAGACCAGAGCATGACATAAAGGACATTATAGTGATATATACTTTTATCAGTGTATGTTAGATGAGTTGACACTTGAATTCTTCATTTGGAGAACATACTTACCCTATTAGTTTTAGTGGCCATGACATGATTGATATATGATGTTTATGGCTACACAACATTTATTAATATGTGGATAGGCACATATTATTGAGGAGTATAGGTTTGATAGATTAATATGACAATTTTGCATGTTAAAATATGTCCTTGCTAACCTAAGATGGTTTACATATAGTACTCAATATATTAACCATGGTACTCTAGTGATTCCTAGGGACAATACTATGGGAAGTTATGGGAGAGTTTCATGGCTTCCATGGGCCTATGCTAGTGGACCAATAGATGCATGTGTTATTTTGTCTTATATTCTATGGTAGACATAGGTTTGCCATCTAAGATTGACAACACCAGTTTAGGTAATAGGATATATTTAGGCTAGATAAGTATAATTTGTAAAAGTATAGATGGATAGGTATGGGCTAGGGGTTTTGATTAGATGGAAATTGATGAGGAGAGTGAGGTCAAGTCTAAGACTATAAATATTTATAGTAGTACAAGTATCAATTGGTGTAGTATTTGGGGTAAGGATGATGATGATGGGGGGGGGGGGGGTGAGGGGGATGATACCATGGCTATGATGATAGACCCTATCTTAGTAGGTATAACAAGTATATAATATGTGTATGTATAGATCTAAGTTAGGTAGGGTGATCTAGTATAGATAGAGAAAATAGGGATAATGCTATACTAGAGGAGGATATCACAATTAGGATAGATAGGATTCAAGGCCTACAAACTATAGTTAGTTAGTTATAAATATAGGTGACCCATAGAGATGGTTAGATTGCTTCCCTTCAATCAGATATTGATCAAATAAAGGTAGAGGTGGCATGGATGACATAGGTATAGGTAGAGTGGGATCAAACCATATTAAAGAGGTATTAGGCCCTAATAGATGTACATAGGCTTTGAAACAAGTGAGATGAGGCATGAGGTGCTAGTTCACAATGTAATATTTTCTAGGATAGTCTTGGAGAGCCTTTGAGCTAAGGATGATAAATTTTAATATCAACATGATTACAATAATACAATACCTAGATATTAGTATATTCCTACATTTGAGGTATGGGATGCATAGAGGGATATCAAAATATCATCTCAATCTAGGAATATGACATATGGGATAGTAGCCTTAGGTTAGTCAATACAACAATCACAACCACCACCACCACCACCACCACCACCACCAATATGAATAACTCTTATAGTACCTATGGACTTGTAGAGTTAAAACTACTGTTATATAGCTTTAGGATATTTTAATATTTTTTCACTATATGTATATATTCATGATGTATATGACATTGTTTTATGATAAATATAACACTCATACTTGGTCTATAGAATTGTACTTGGATAGTTATTCATTTTGATATATATGTGATGCTTTATTTATTTGATTTATCATTTTTTCCCATATCTCCATGCTTATATGTGATTAATTCACAATGTTGATGTTTTTTTCATTTAAACATGTATACTCTTTCATTAATTTTATGCCATGTATATGAGATGTTTGACTCTACTTGTATCTACTTGTGTTCATGACTAGTAGTATATTCTTATTAAAACATTCACATCTATATCAACACATAATATATTCATTGTTATTAGGTTATTATGGTTTTGTATTTTTTTGGGTAGGTCTTTCTTATTTTTAAACAAGGGGAAGTACTATTTATATCATCGTTTGATAACTCCATTTGGCCTAATTTTTACTATAGATTATGATAATATGCATCATACTTATAGATAACAATAATAATAATGTGTATCCTAAACATGGATAAATTAGTTTAAATAAAAATACAAATCACTTAGGTGTAATCTATGAACAATCAAATCCCAAGTAGAAATATAATGCAATAAACTAAGTGTAGGAATGGATATAAAATTCACAACTCAAGTACTAGATATGGTTAATAAAGACTCAAACATAAATAAAATGTAATAATCTTATGGAAATTAAATAAAATAAGGCACAATAAAATAATTTAGTCAAAAACCATTTAAAATAAATAAACCAATCAAATAAACAAACAACTTAAGAAAATAAACAAAAACATTACTGAAAGAAATAATGTTAGTCATCAACCAATTAAAAAATAAAATTGAAGTTAATAACTAAACTAATTCTAATGAAATAAACAAAAAAGATAAATAAATGCAATAAATAATTAAGTGATAGAAATTAAAAACCTAAGACAAGTTATAATAAATAAATAAACAAGCTAAACTACAAGCAATAAATAATTAAGTTTAAGCAAGGGCAATGGATAACCTAACTAAGGTACAATAAAGAAATAAATAAGCTAAAGCACAAGCAATAAATAATTAATTGAAGAAAGATAAATAAAAACATAAGTTAAGGCATAATTAATACATAACTAATATAAATCAAACAACTAATATAATGTAAATAAAATAACAAACAACTAATCAAAAGTAAATGAACAAATAACCAATCTAACTGTTTATTTACATTTAATAGAAGTGGTATGCTTAGTATAAAGGGTTTCCCCTAAGATATAGGGAAAAAACACAATGGTAAAATGATAAATGTTTCCCCTAAGATATAGTTAAAAAAACCATTAGAATTTTTAGGGGGAATGTATGAATAAGGAAGGGATGGCTTGGCTATCTCCAAATGCACTAGGAAATTGGAATTGCCTACATAATCCCATGGACACAAGTTCCAACATAGAATTTAGACCAAATTAGTTCTCCCAAATGTGAGATAGAATAAAAATGATGATAATAAAAATATATATCTCATAGAATAAAGTGGGATTGGGCTCAAAAAATGGTGATAATAAAACAAAAAATGGGTTGACACTCATGATTGTAAGAACATCAAGTAAAAAAATTCATGAAACTATGAGAGCATAGTTTTTTTTAAAACCACACTAAGAGACAAAATATGAGTGTTCATGAATGAAATTAGTTAATAATTTTTACTAATTATAAGGCTTATAAAGAGAAAATATCATAAAATAGCTAGAGCATAAATGACCTAAAAAATACAGAGAGTGTTAAAACCCTATGACTCCCAAAGTGGTGAGAGTGTTTTGAGGTCTAGGACTCACAAAAGCTTTAGATCATTTCGAGACAAACCTAGATAGAGGAATGTTGAAATAAAATGATGAATTAAAGAAATCATCAAGAATGGTTGAGCTAACACCAAATATGTTAGGAAAGTGGATGCTTCCTACATATTCCCATGGACACATGGTCTAACATGGACTTTAGGTTGAATGCAGTTCTCCTAGAAATGAGATGGAAAATAATCAAATAATGGAATAGTCAAATGGAAACCATTATTTATACTTATTCACTAGGATATACATGTCCCAAGTAACATGGATATAATCTGAATGGCCCACTATTAGAGACTTCTTTATGAGTTTTTGGTATATTTCCATGTTTTTGTGTTATTTTAGGCATCTAAACTCAATGGATAATTATAACGTATATAATGTGTTAACTCACAAAATAGTGATAGCATGGCTTAAGTTGCTCATAAAATAGTGGGAGTGTGGGCTTAAAGTTCTCACAAAATGATGAGATCATGGGATTAAATTGCTTAAAAATGATGAGAGCATTCAAATAAGGGTGGTTGAGTTGACCTCATAAAATAATGAGTGTTGCCTACATAGTTCAAATGGACCTCAATCCATTGTAGTTCTCCTTATACTGAGGGATATGAATAAGTAACATCATGTTCATGAATAAGAAAATGGCAAGGTATGAATCAATGGTAAGGAAAGGCATAATAAAAGGGTTTCTCCTAAGATATAGGAAAAAATGACATAGGGTGAAATAATGATTTTACCAAAGGTGTTTATAGTCATTGGTATAGTGAATATGTGCCATGAGGGTGGATGTAAAATGTTTGCTAAAATGAAGGATTAAATTAATAGAACACTATTACTACCCCAAAATACTACCTCTTTATGAATGAATGTGCTCAAAGAGTCATAATATTAAATCATCCATTGAATCTATATTTAAATACAACTATTATAGATGTCTCAAGCATCAACAAATCGAAACCAAGGTCAAAATGGGGAATATGAGAAGTAAAACAAACTTCAGCCAATAGGGAAGTTATGGGAGGATATGGTACAACATAAATAAAGTGATGGTAAAACACAATTTAAATGATCATCATAGATAATACTTTATGTATCTCAAGTGAAAAAGCACTTGAGATGTATTATGTTCATTGGTTCATCAAGTTCATCTCTTTATGGCATAGCCAACCTCATTGCTCTAGAGCCATACATAACAATAATCACATGTCTTAACCAAATAAGATTGAACTTTATATTTATATTACATTCACCATTGGTGTTATTATATTTTTATTTGAGTACAAGATCACCAAGATCTAACTCTTTGTGCTTCATATAGCTATTATATTGACCACATAACCAATTATGGTATTCTTGAAGACTATTTACAATGGCCTCGCATTTTTCATCCAGTAGTTCTAGATCTTATAAATGAGCTACATTTTAATCCTCATCATCAAGGATATGTTTCAACGAAGCTTTTGGAGAAGGTAACTCAACCTCAATAAGAATAATGGCCTCAATTCCATAAACTAGGGAATATGAGGTGGCTCCTATTGGACTTTATAAATTGGTTTGATTGGCCCAAAGAGCATGGAATATTTTCAAGTGCCAATCATGGCCAACATCATTGATGATCTTCTTAATAATATTGATAATGGTCATATTATATGCCTCTACTTGACCACTACCTATCAGGTAATATGTAATGGAAAGGTGTTGGGTAATGTTAAATTTGGCATAAAAGGTTTTTGACATACTTATTTTACAATAAACCTCCATTATGAAATATAATGTCAGAGGGGATACCATAATGAAAGATGAGGTGGTTGAAAATGAATTTGTATATTTACTTTCCTATTATATAAGTGATGGGAATGGCTTCCACCAAATTAGTTAAGTACTTAGAGGTGGTAAGGATATGTTTATTTCCATCTAAGGATGTAGGTTTAATACTCCCTAGGAGGTTGACTCCCCACATTAAAAATGGCCATGACATAGTCATTAAATTGAGTGTTCTAGCTAGAACATGTATCCAATTATCATGCTTCTAACATTATTTACACATTTTAATTTAATAAATTGCATCTTCTTCCATGGTTGGCCAATAATAATACATACACAATAATTTATTGGCAAGGATGACCCCATTTTTATGGGCCCCATAAACCCCTTCATGTAATTCCTTCAATGCTAGTTTAGATTATATTGAGATTAAACAACGAAGTAAATTTCCATCAAAGATTCTATGATAGAGAATAGGTTAGAGTAAGGTATAATGAGAGTTTTGGTGGCTGAAGGCATTTTTCTATTTGTGGGAAAGTTATAGTGGAAGGACTTGGTTATGGAGGTAATTATATAGTTTAGAGTACTAGGTGAAACTTAGACCAACAATGTCATAGATCATTTCAATGGCCAATGGATCATGGGATGGTGTGCGAAGATGTTTAGTGAGGAAATAATAATATATTTCCTTATTTTTAATGTGGATCATGGAACCAATTATATAAATAATGTTTGTTTTCCTCTTATTTGCCCATGATATCTGTGCAAATCGAAGATGGGAAATCTATTGCTTGAGATTGTCCACCATGGACTTATAAGCTACCATATTTTCATCCTTGGTATGAAATTATTCTATGACCTAATTAATAATAAGCTATGAATCTTGATAAACTATAAGATATGTAATGTTCCATTATACTTATAAAAAAAGCCCTATATTGAGTGCTTCATAATCAACCGTGTTATTAGTCCAATAAAAATTGATACAAAATAACTTGGGAATGAGATCCCTCTATGGTTTTATACATAAAAATCCATCTCCTAACCCATGAGACATGATTTAACCATCAATATAAATCTTCCATTGATTTTTTTAGGAGGTGTTTATTCCACAGTCATGATAGACTCATCTGGAAATCCAAATGTAAGTGGTTGAGTGTCAGGTTTAGTAATTTCTTCAAGATGGTCTATAATTATCTGTACCTTTTTAACCTTTTGGTTAGAATATTTGATCTTGAATTCACTCAAAATCATAATCCATTTATCCATACAGCCCTATAAATCTAGTTTAAAAAGTAGATACTTAATTATATCTACTTTGGTAATGATAATGGTTTTATTATTAACATGTAGTGGTGTGGTTTTTGAGCTACAAAGACCATAGATAAACAAGATTTATCTATCTATGTATAATAGTGATCATACATAAAAAAAAATGTGTGGCTCATGTAACAAATGAAATGTTCTTTTCCCCGCTCATCATGATGTGCTAATAGTGCCCCTAGGGCATTTTTGATTATAGAGATGTAGAGTAACAATGGCTTGTCTATCATAGGTGGCAACAAAATAGGTGGATTGGCTAAGTATTCTTATAATTTGTCAAAGGACTACTAGTAATCTACATTCCATGGAAAACAAGCTCCCTTCTTCATCAAATGTGTAAATGGATGGCACTTATTGGCTAGTTTTGATATGAAACATCTAATTGATTATATTTTTTCTATAAACTATGGAATTACTTTAAAGTAGATGGAGGTAGAATCATGGTAATGGCATTGACTTTGGCTGGATCAACTTCAATACCCCTATGAGAAATAACAAATCCTAGAAATTTTCTATAAGTTACACTAGAAATGCACTTGTTAGGATTGAGTTTGACTTTATACTCTTGAAGTTCTTCAAATATTTTATGAAGCATGGTTGGATGTTTGACATGAATCTTATATTTACCCATCATATGATCAACATAGTTGTTAACTATAACATTCATCATATCAAGGAAAATTACTATCATGGGATATTGGTACATCTAGAGAACATTATTGAGATCAAAAGTCATGAATTGATAGTAAAACATTGCCCAATGAGTGGTGAATGATGTTTATGTTGGTTCTCTACTATGATCTTGATTTGGTTATACCATAAAAAATTGTCCATGAGGGAAAAAATTTCATACCTATTCATGAGTCAACAATCATTTCAATATTTGTTAAAGGATGTTTTCCTTTGAGTAGGTTTTGTTGATGTCTTATAAATTAGTGTAAAATATAATACATTTTGGATTTTTATTGACTAGCACGATATTGGAGATCCACTCTATATATTTAATATGTTTAATGCATCTTGCATCTAAGAGTTTCTACAATTTTTCTTGACCAAGACAGTAATGTGAGGATGCATTTTCCATAGGTTTTGCTTGATTGACTTGGCATTAGGATGTAAAACAAGGTGGTGTAGGACTATATTAGGGTATAAACCTATCATGTCAAAATAATCCCACATAAAAATGTAGACAAACTCCCTAAGAAGGATTGTAAGGACTTCACACTCCTACTCAATGAGGGACACACATAATTCAATCCAATTTGGATTAGTCAATGTTCTATTGTTGACCTTAGAATTATACTCTAAAAGGAGTGTAGAACCATCTTAAAAGATGGTCATCAAAGATGTGAATTGGTTGGCAATACCAAAATCTTTTATTTATACTAACTCATTCAATTCTACCAAATAAGATGAATCATAATCACCCAATGGTGGTAAGAGACACATAAAAAATACCTAAGGACATTATTTGAAGATATTTTGAAAGGCCCATTTTTCTTCTTGACTGATTTTAGACAAAAAATAATTATGGCATTAGTGGCATCATGTAATTTATTCAACAAAGGGTGAACATCCCTATTTTAATGGCACCCAAAATAGGTTTTCACCAAAAGACTAGCCTTTTTATATAATTTTATCCTGGTTCAAAGTGCCTCAAAGAGGTTTTCACTTTTGGTCATCAAATTTTTGATTTTATTTTTCTTTTTAGTAAAATAAGTTCACCTACTCTCTTAAATAGGTAGAAGGATCCAATATAATATAGAAACCATGTTTATGATCTCCAAGTAGAATATGGTCCCTTAGGCCTAGAAAGATTTCTAATATCCTCATCATTATTAAAATCATCAAGTGATAATGCTGATTCTTATTGTTCCCAGTCAATGAGTCATGGATGATGAAGGAAAAGTGGTGAAAGATAAATAACAAGAATGATGGTACATATGACATGTGGATTAAATTGGTTAGTATTGATTAGGTATTTGTATATGATGTAATGAAACTCTATTTCATTACTAGAATCATTATCATTATTCATAAATGTAGGAATACATTTATGGTATGTAGGGTCACCCCCATGTGGTTTAAATCTAATATCATGAGTTCCCTTATGCTTGGTAATGGGAATTGTCTCAAGAGTACCTTGTTGAGCTATCCCTATACATCTATCTTTATAAGCTTTATTATTCATGATTCGGTTAGGGATGGGATTTTTTTGCTTTTGAATCACTCAACCAAGTCATCATTATATATCCAAGAATCATATTTCGTAATTGGGTCTTGTCTTTGCCAATGGTTAGCATGAGAATAAAAGGGTCTAAAGATTTTTTTTTTCTATCTCCATTCCATATAAGTGGGCTTAGATTTGGGTCTTTTATAGGATTTATGGGACTTTGTAAGGTTAGCCACATGGAATAAATCACGTGGAAATATTTTCCTAGGCCTTAGTTAGATATGGTAAATGATTTCATATTTTAGGAGGGGATGCAAAGGAAGTAGAGGCAAGTTTCTTAGGGTATATACAATTATAATCCTACATTTAAACAAAGAGGTATTTTACTTTCTTAGGCTTAGGATTTAGTCCAAAATAATAATTATAAATTTCATATTCGGCCTACAATTTTTTTCAAAATCTGTATGGTTGTAGATCGACAACAATAATTACCTACATCCAAAAATGGGGGCACTTAATACATTAATACAACATGGATGGTATTGCATGAATTTTTTATATCCATGGTCAGCCCAAAAGCAAGTTGTACAATGAATCTATGTCTATCACATGGCAAAGTGTGTTATGAGTATAGGGCCCACTAACAAATAGAAAATATATGGTTTCTTATGATTCTTATTCTTCATTGTAATAGGCCTTAATGGTAATAGTCTCTATGTAAAAATCAGCCATTACTTATCCTATATGCTTAACCAACCATGGAGACACAATATTGAGGCCCAATCCATTATATATTATGATATGCTTAACATTATGTCATTCTATAACAACTTTGATTTATAATTTGTTAGTATGAAGATGGTCCAGGGATGATATATCACTTTTTTCAAAGGTCAATTATTGGCATGGGGACATGTTTCCAACCAAATCTTGAAATATGTTAATTTTGATGTCATTTAGGACTTGAGAATTGGTCAAAAGTTATATAAGGATTTTTTTATGGATGTTATATGTATAAAAAAAAATACAAAATAGAAATTTGTGCAAGCATATTTTGTAGTTACTCCATAATATCATACATTTTATCTTTAGGATTAGTAATTGGTTTACTCTTAGCCAATAGGGTGGATGGAATATGATTAGTAGTAGAAGGTGGTTGCAGTCTTATAATAGTGACTTTAGTTCACCGAGTTGTGATTGCACAATATATATTGGGTAAAGGTTGATTACAATAAGAGGAATAAGGAGAAGGGCCTGGGATGATAATCCTTGATTGTTATTATTGTGGTCATAAGTCAAAGGAGGATTATTAGTATAGGATGGTTGATAATCATTATTAGGAATTGGTTTTGTTTTTTTGGTAGTTGGTCTATGGTTTATTTTGATGGTGTCTATATGACCATATTCAATAAAATCTATAAGTTTATTGTATTTGAATGCAAAAACATGATAGGCTTCTTAGTTAGATTGATCATTTTTTCCTTAATTCTAACCATTATATTATTGTTACTATCATTTATATTGTTTATGTTATTGATTTTGTTGTGAATATGCTCTTAATTTTTGTTGATTATAATTAGTATCATTATGTTATGGAAGAGAATCATGATAAATAAATAGGTTCTGATTGGAAGTAGAAGCTCTATTATCTAATTTAACCTCTCCATTTCCAACATGTTTTAGATAATTTTCCTTAATTGTACACCACATCATATGGAATGGAATTTAACTTGGTGATAATAACATAATTCATTTTATTTATACCAATCAAAAAAATGAACTCCTTTAGGTAATGAATTTGGCATGGCCCAACTAATCATATTGGTCATGGCTAATTTTCTGGATACCAAATCAATTGATTTTCCAAGATCACTAAATACACTATCCTTATGTTTTAATATTGGATAATGTGTTTATAATGGATGAGGAATAAATTATTATATACACATAAGTATATTTATGAAGACAATAAGTCACTTATCTCACTCTTTGACTTGCTTCAAGAATACTCTTATGTGGCAAGGGTTCACTAATTCATATCTCACTCTATAGTTATATGATTATTCAAGATATTTTTAGGTTTAAGGTATCTTAAAATAATCATTGAGGTATATTTAAAACATTAATGTCACTCACAAACTCCACTAAACTTCAATTCTCTACATTGCACCACTCTACCTTCTATTTTCCACAGTCTTAATAGCCCTTTTCTTGTCTTTTTTCTAATATGTGGATGTGTACGGTCACAATTTTAGAAACTAGTAACAAATTTATATAAAATTTAATACATAATTCCCTCACACAAAGTTTTAACATTTTATTTTACCTTTAAGTCACTTTATTGTCATCTTTTAGCTTGTTGTTAGGCCTAATTAGGTGTGTTCTACCCTTTTCATACACACAAGTTTTTGTAGACATACGTAACCATACCCTTCAATCCCAAAACCTTAAATATATCTAAAAATGGTTTAAAACATTTAAAAATACAAAATTTGAAGATTTTTCATTAGTTTAAATGTCTACAATATGCATTTGAAAATTGAAACCCTAATTTCTCTTGACTATATTTTTAAGGAGTTAAGAGTATACATAATCATGTCATGAGATTTCAATCTAATTTCCATCCAATATAATAGTTTAAATATATTTTAATAACCATAGAAAACCTTCCCAAGAATTATATTTATTCCTCCATGCCTTTGTTCCATTATTTACACCTTATTATGGCTTCTTTTACATACACAATTAATAAATACAAAGTCTACAAGTATTTATTGAGGGCTTTAGATCCTAAATAGGGTAGTAAAAATTCACAAAGAGTTGATACAATTTTATAAGATTAAACTCACCTCTTAAAATAATTTATTCTCTACCAAAACTCTTCTATTCCATGTTCTGACAATCTTTCTTCACTATCCTGAATGCACAACACAATCTATAGGTTCTTTGAGAAGATTGTTTTGAAGTTTTGGATTTATAGTAATGGTTATCTATTATATCAAATGAAAATTATATTTAACACAAATTCATACATATACTCATACATGGACATAGTTTGTAGGATGTGTTGTCTAGAGGATTAAAACATCTCAAAAAAACTTTATCCTCTACCCAAATTATATAGGGATTGACAGAAATCCATTTACCCTATGGATTCAAAATTTAATCATTTTGACACCTCTATTTCTTACATTTTTCATGCATTAATCCTAACTATCTTGAATACTTTATTTTTAAACTGAATAGTAAACATAGTTAAAATAAGGGCATAAAGTTTTAAAATAAATTAGAATGAAATTTAAATCTTAAATTAGGCTAAAAAACTTGAGAACATAATACTATTTTACCAATCTATTTGATTTATCAATAATTCTATATTGACATATCTTCCTTCAAAAAGCAAACCAAATATAGTTCTCCATCTTGCACACACACAAAATCACAAGATTAACAACCTATTTTCAAACATGTAAATATTCATTTATTAATGTATTATTGGGTATATATCCCAAATTTTTAATGCATATCCCAAAAATTGAATGGGAAAACCAAAAAAGAAAAGTTTTATATCAAAACCAACTTTCTAGCTACCTACTAATAGTCTCAAACATGAATATTTTCACCTTGCACAAGTAATAAATTTGATTTTACCATACAAGGTGACTAATAGTCCATGGTAAATACCCTTTGTGAAATTAGTGATGATTCCTAACCATTTTCTATATTTCAAAACTTCTAAAACACCTCCTACAACATCCTTACTATGCAAAATTATTCAAAATTTTAAACTAGATAAAATGGTGGGAAAACTCAATATGAAATTCTAGACCTACACTAGCACTCATATACCACATGGAAAGTATTATAAGGTTATTTAAATGATTCATAATATCTTTTCAAAATCTTAAATAAAATTTTTGACTACAAAAGTCTAAACAAACCAAAATTTCTTGAGCAAACATATTTTTGAGCCATCCAAGAAGGATGCTCCTACATCATACTCCTAGGGTATGAGAATAAAGTTTACCTAAAAGTTTTTCAACTTATTTTGATCTACCCAAAATTTATAATTTTGGTTATCTCCTTCTATGTAATGGTATACCTCCTAGATCCCAAGGTCTATGAGTAACATAAATACCTCTTTGTGTTTTGATCAACTCCACCTTGCTAACTCCTTAGAGCCTAATGACTTGCATAGTGTTATTCAACTTGATAATCTTCAACACCTGATCCTTTTCATGAAACTAAAATACACATGTAACACACACATCAAAGAAAACAAACTCATGGTGATCTCCTTGGAAACCAAATTCTTGCTTTGGCATGCTTCTTTTGTCCATGCTTGAGTTTATTGCTTGTGGAAGTACTGATGTTATTTATTCATTTTATTATATAAGATATTTAACCTTTGTAACCTCTTTATCCACTTATTTCTACTATATCCTCTGCCTTTTATCATTGTATTCTCTCCCCATCACCAAATTTCTTAACATAACCACTTTCTCAACAAATCCTCCTATATACTCACTATTCTATATGAGGGTCAAATGAGAGGATAGGTTTGTAAAAAAATATTTAAAATATTCAAATAAAATAAATTTAACTTGTTGTTCTGAGTATAATAGATCTTTGTTACTTACCTCTAGCTCCTCAAACTATGTTTCAACACTGGCATTCTCTTCTTCCAATGGCTTGGCAACTTGCACTAGCTTGTCTCCTTCTTGACACTTGCTTACAATTGTTATGTTATCATATTACTTACTATTTTAAATAATTTACTTTGGAATTTACTCCTATCCAAACAACATGATACTTCCTAGTATCTCTCCATGCATTGTCTTTCAATGGTTTTAATGTATGCATGCATCTATCTTTCTCAATAGTATAGGTGTTATCTCTACCATCATGTAATGCTCTCCTATCATAATGATATGGTATCTCAAGGATGATGTGGAAAAAATCAATGGGAATGACATTAGATAACATCATATCCTTGTATCCACCTATTTTCAAGTCTACATTACATTGTTCACTCACTAGGACTTGGTGACTATTCTGAATCCAAGAAACCTTGTATAGGTTTGGATGCTTGCTTATTTCTAGGCCTAATTTAGACACCATAAATGAAGAGACTAAGTTATAAATACTACCATTGTCTAAAATAACCTTTAAATACTTATCTTTACTCTTGCACATGGTTCAAAATAAAGTTTTCCTTTGTGGTGGTTCTCTCTCCTCTTGGCTAGTTTTTAGAAGGATTCTCTTCATTAACAAAATTTCACCTATTTCAGGCTCCTCCACATAGTTTGGAAATGCACCTAAAATCTCATCCTATTATTTCACCACCTATTTATTACTCTCACTCCAAGAACTACCACTTTTTACAACTTCAAGACACTCATAGGACCTATACCCTACAAACTTATTGCACTTGAATCACTTGCTTGTAAACTATCCATGGACTCTTCCTCTACCATAGAATATGCCACCTCTATTATTTTAATCACCTATATGATGATATTGAATCCTATAAACTAATTACAACTCCTTTGATTTGTACTTTCCATTGTCCTTTATTGTTTAGATGCCCTCTTCCTTCTTGTTGGCTTCTTCCTCTATAGTTTATTTCACCTCTATTCAACTAGCTTTATCTTATTAAAAAATTCTATTATACACTCAAGGATAGTTGATAGGAATCCTAAATAATCCTAGGTACCAATATACTTAACTCATCTTGAATGGAAAACTTTAAGCCATTCGCATATCTAGTAACCTACTCAATGTCATCTTATATGTGGTCTACTCAAATAGTCAACTTGTTGAACTCCTATATGTATTCCTTCACTATCATATATTTTTTCCTCAAGTTATTAAACCTCATAAGTAAGTGGTTTTGATAATCCTTAGGAAAAAACTTGTCCTTCATCTTGGCCACCATCCTACCCCATGACCATATCTTATCTTTATCTCTTATTCTTCTCTCTTCCTAGATGCCATCCCACCACAAGGATACATGGTGCTTCAGCCTTTTTACTAAAAAATTAATCATATTATCCTCATTCACCTATTTTTAATTGAATATTTATCCATGTATGTGATCTAATCAACTAATTCATCCACATTAACATTGCCCTCATACATAGGCACCTCCATCTTAGGTTTTGAAGTCACCCCAAACACTGCTCTAATGAACCTATCTTCAAATATTCCTTCATCACCTTCCTCTGATACCTATTCATGAGGAATATTATCCTTAAAATCATATATATCTCCCCTATTTATCTCTCTTCATTGTGCCAACTCTATGGCTTGCAATCTTTCTTGCAAGTTTGTCATTTCCACCACCATAGTATCCACTGCTTGCAATCTCCTTTGAAATACTATTGTTTCTCGTCATATTCTACCTAAAATTATTTATTTATACCATCCAAATATATCCTAGGATATAATACCAAATTATACATTCAATAAGTCACTTATCTCACTCTTTGACTTGCTTCAAGAATACTCTTTTATGGTAAGGGTTCACTAATTCATAGCTCACTCTATAGTTCTATGTTTATTCAAGATATTTTTAGGTTTAAGGTATATTAAAATAATATTTTAGGTATATTTAAACCCTTCAAGTCACTCACAAAATCCACTAAACTTCAATTCTCTGCAATACAACACTTTTCCTACGTTTTTCCATAGTCCTAATAGCCCTTTTTTTGGCTATTTTCCAATGTACGGATGTGTACAGTTATACTTTAAGATAATATTAAAAAATTTAGATACCCTTTATTATATAATTCCCTCACATAAATTTTCATCACCTTAATTTACATTTAATTCACTTTATTGTCCTCTTTTAGCTTATTGTTAGGCCTAATTAGGCCTATTATACCCTTTCATACACATAGGTGTCTGTAGATGTACATATCCATAACCATTTATCAAAAAATATCTAATAAAACTTGAAAAAATTTAAAACTAAAAATTTTTAAGAGTTTTTATTAGTTTAAATGTCTACAATATGCATTTGAAAATTGAAACCCTAGTTTCTCTTGACTATATTTTAAGGAGCCAAGAGTATACAAAATCTTATCTTGAGCTTTCAATCCAAATTCCATCCATTATAATAGTTGAAATAGATATAAATAACCATAGGAAACCTTCCTAATATTATATTTATTCTTTCATACCTCTATTACATTATTTACACCTTATTATGGCTTTGTTTGCATACACAATCAATAGATACAAAGTCTACAAGTATTTCTTGAGGGTTTACATCCTAAACAAGGTAGTAAAACTTCAAAAAGGGTTGATATAGGTTAATAAATATTTAATTCACCTATTAAAATAATTTATTATCCATCACACCTCCTCTATTCCATGTTCCAACAATCTTTCTTCACTATCCCAAATGCACAACATAGTCTGTAAGTTCTTTGAGAAGACTATTTTGATGTTTTAGCTTTGTAGTAATAGTTATTTGTTCCATCCAATGAAAATTATATGTGATAAAAATTCATACATATACTAATACTATTAAACACAAAATATAAATCCTTAGTTTAATCTTTCTACAAATTTATGAGTACCACAACACGTATGGACAAAAATTTTAGGATGTGTTATCTAGAGGATTAAAACCTATTAAATAAATTTATCCTCTAAAAAAAATTTATATGGATTGACACAAATAAAATTACCCTATTAATTCAACATTCAATCATTTTAACACCTCTATTTATTAAATTCTCCATGCACTAGTCTTGAATATCTTGAATACTCTGTTTCTAAACTAGATAGTAGGCACAATTCCAACAAGGGTATAAATTTTTTAAATAAATTGGCATGAAAGTTAAATCTAACTGTAGGCTAATGAACTCAAGAACATAAAACTATCTTAGCAATATATTTGAATTATCAATAATTCCATATTGATAGATCTTCCTTCAAAGAGAAAATCAAACATAGTTCTCCATCTTGCCCACACATAGAATCACAAGATTATCAGCCTATTTTCAAACATATAAATCTTCATTTATTCATGTCTTATTGGTAATATATCCCCCTTTTCAAATAAATATCCAAAAAAATGAATGGGAAAACCAAAAATGACAAGTTTTATATTAAAACCAACTTTATAACTACCTACTAATGGTCTCAAACATGAATGTTTCACCTTGCACAAGAAATAATGTTGAATTTACTATAAAAGATTACTCATAATCCATGGTAAGGACCCTTTATGACATTATTTATGATTCCTAACCATATCACATCTTTCACAACTTTTAAACTACCTCCTACAACATCCTTACTATGTAAAATTATTCAAATTTTTAAACTAGATAAAATGGTAGGAAAACTAAATTTTAAATTATAGACATACACTAACACTGCTATACCACATGGAAGATATTAAAAGGTGCTTGACATGATTCATAATATATTTTTAACATCCTAAATATACTATTTGACTATAAAAGGCTAAATAAACCAAAATTTATTGAGCAAACATCATTTTGAGTCATCCAAGAAGGATGTTCCTGCATCATATTTGCATTTATGGAGCTAGTTGATCTTATAGAATTGGATACATATATGTATCTGGTTGGTTAGATGGAGATGGTTGAATATATGGATCTATTTTAGTAGATGATATTTTCACCATTTAGACATGGTAGGATTTTATAACTCTATTAATGATAAAATGTTTGATGCAGTTATAGGCTTTAGGTTTCTCAAAAGTATTGGCCTAAGGTGGTGAAGGGGTCTACATCTAAATTATACTTTCGGTTTGGTTTTGGCCTTGATTATGATTTTATATCTGGTTATGATAATTATTAGGAGAAGATAATTTTATTATTCCCTTATTGATAATGGCCTTATCAAGTTGTATACCCTTTTCAATGATCTTCTCAAATGTATGAGAACACTACAAATTAAGGTGATAAGATATTTCACTGTGAAAGTTCTTGGAAAACATAACTATAAAATATTTATCAAGTATAGTATACATGAAATTGTTTGAAATGGATATCCAACATTGCAAGTATCTTGCAAATATACCACCAATGTTTTGTTTATATTGACCCAAATCTACCACAGTAATCTCATGTTTGAGATTATAGGAGAAAATTTGTATAAATTTGTATTATAGATGGCCAAAGTTAGATACAAAATTATTTTTCATTTTGATAATACACTCCAAGTTCTATCTAACTAAACTTTTGGGAAAAAAGATAAGAAAATAAATATCATTATAGGCCATTAGATGGAAAGCAATGAAGAACTTCTTCACATGCTCCTTTGGGTCATATTTTACCTTGTATTTATCAAATTTTGATGGCTCATAACCTACTAGAAATGGTATTTTAAGGTATTCTAGGTTGAATTTATATGAACATACATCATCTAGTTTAAACTTTTTCTTTTGCTTTCTTATTTGAATGGCTACAATTGCATCCTTTATTTGTTGTTATTCTTAGGCTAGGAACCTAGATGGTATATTTTATTGATATTGTGGTTGAGTAGTCAAAGTTGGATTATCTTGACTAGGGTATAATGAAGTAATTTTATATCGTGGAATATTGGTCAGGTTAGTCAACTAATTTGGAATATGCATCCCTTGGCTAGGATTATATTTTTAATGTAATAAATGTTGTTGGTAAATGTTTTGGCCAAGATTAGTAACACAACATTAGTTTGGAGGGAAATATGACTGAGATGGAGGTATTTAGACTTGTGGAATGTAATTCATGTGTTGGGGTTAAATAATAGCATGCTAGTGATTAGTCTAACCATGTTATATAAAAGACACCCATTGTTGGCTAGAGGTATGTTACTAAAGGTATTATGTATTTGGCCCTTTATGAATGTGAGGTATTTATTAGGGAAAAGGAAATTATTGCCTATTGGGGTTAAACCCCTATTGTTATGTTAACACTTGCTTCTAATTTGGTGCTTATTATGTGTTTGTCACTTGTTGCTGACTAGTATCTAATTGTTATTGACTAAATAAGATATGTTTTTAATTAGACAATATTTGTGATGCATTTACCACTTTATGTGGTGGCACATTAGTTTGTATCTATGGACTTAGAATGTTGGTTTCCCCCTATTAGGGTGGAATAATGTTCACCACCTATTGATTTGGAGGATTGGTCACCCCTTATTGGGGTGGAATATTAATCTTTGTGGGGTTATTTACTACCTACTATGTGGTTGAGGAAGTGACCTGATGTAGGGGAGTAGTTATTTGTTGCATATGTGAGCTAGATGTGCCTTCCCCATGATATTTTTAACCACTTAATGTATTTATGATGGAAAATTGTTGTGAGGTGATCGTGACCCAAATTAGTGTCGATTGGGATACACTTTCATTTTATCCACCATGTTATGTGAAGGGTCGTGTATAAGAGTAACAATTTCTTACTCCATGACTGAGGTATTACACAAGTCCCCAACTTGAGTATTTTGTGTGAATGGGTCCACATTGATGTTTGTATAGGCTAGTGCATCATTTTACACCCCAATGAATTGAGTCAACTCAATGAGTGACTTATCGGTCATGGTCATTGCATTTAGGTTCTTAGACAATTTGAGGTATGTTTAGTATGCTTGTATTTCTGCCATTTAGTTAGAAATTTAATCCTTTAATTTTAAAAGTGTAACAAGATCTTGGTTATTCATTAGTACAAGGTCATAACTATGGATATATGGTACCTACTATAATAGCCTAATAGTTAGTGCATTTTTAAGAATTCTAACTAAGCTAGATAAACATTCATGGGGAAAGTCAACCTATAATTTAGTTCCTACTTCTATTTCTCTAACAAAGATTTCATCCCTATTAACCTAAAGGTGATGATAAAATAGGTAAGGATCATAAGAATTCTAAGTTAAAGTAGTCACATAGTAAGGATACTATTTTTGGACCTATTCTATGCTAGGTGGTACACTAGTAAGATATTGCATGGTTTTATCTTGGTCTTGTCATGTATATGAAGGTGTATTAGAAAGATAATTGGATAATGGTACTTGGCCCTACTATGTATAGTGGACATCATATATTTCATATGGATTCATTGAATATGTTATTTCATCTTCATAGGGGTCTTGAGCAAAAGGGCCACTTGATACAATGTTTTCATTCTCTATATTATGCATGATCCTGCTACATGTATAAAAAAGCATGGTTGAAACAAAGGTAAATGTCTCATAAAAATAAACTTGGTATATTATTTTAAATGTATTAAACTTGTTATAAAATGGAAACTCAATCTATTGTATAAATGGTTGAAAATTGGTCTAAAATGGAAACTTGAAATAAACTTGGTCTTAATCTAAAAGCTTTGTAAAAATCACACTTAGATATTGGAAAGAGGTCTAAAAGTAAGACATGAATGTGGTCTTAGCCAAGGTATTTAACTATTTATAAGTTAAATTTGAAATGTAAAGTTAGAAATGATCTATGATAATGGTCTTTGACTTGGTCTAAATTTAAAAAAACTTGGTCTATGTGAATGAAATTAAAATTATGCTAGTTATTTGGTAAACATCACAAATCTAGTCTCAAAAATATACTTAATCTAATGCCTAAAAATGGAAAAGGAAACTAAATCTAAGGTAATCATTTTGAATTAAATAATTTTCTTGGTCTAGTTAAACTTGTAAAACTTGGACTAAAGTGATCTCGATCTAAAATGATCTCACAATCGTAAAAACAAAGGTATGAAGTTGTTCTAAGCAAACCAATTAGAAAGAAAACTCAAGTATTAAAAAATAATTGCAAAAAGTGAAACATTAAAGCCCAAGTGATATACAAAACTCAAATGTAAACTAGTTTTTCTTAGGTCTATACTTGGAAGGGGGTTTCAAATCTGGTTTGAAAATACAACTTAACTCTTGGCATAGGGTTTAAAGGTCTATGTAAATGGTGTAACCATACTAGATTTGAAAATTGGTTTCACACTTCTTGGATGTTTCGAACTTGGTATAGAGTAAATCCAACTAGTTTATGTGAGAATAGCCAATGTAATAATGCTACTTGGAAAAAAAAATCACAAATGGTCTAGGTCTCATTTGAACTAGGTAAATTGTCTAGAATAATTTTAGTAGTGTAACACTTCTTGGTTCAAAGTGGTGTGTGTAACATGTGTTTGTTTGATTTTTTTTATTTGGATAAGTAATTTCGGACTCAAAAAAAATAAGTAGCACCTAAGTCCATGTTCCTATGCTAAACATATCACAAGGTATGCATGGTATTTTCCAAAGTCTCCATCAATATACCAATCTTGAAAGAAATAAATTATTAATCCAAAAATAAAATAGCTTGTGTAGGTAGAGTTTTTAATCACCACTTTATCTCTTAATAACTAGTACGTCATAAATAACATAGAATTTTAAAGCAATTCAACATTTGGTATGATCTTCTATGACAAGTGGGGATAACTATTCTAAATTTTTGACTTCACTTATCAAAATGCTCCCTAAGTGCTTAGAAACATTTGGAAACAAAAATTCATGTCAATTGGATCAAAATTATCTATCCTATTATAAAATGTCTTGTATTTTACACAATGAATTTAGTTTTGTACTACTTATTGAATTCTAATGTTCAGACCATTTCATGTCCCAAGGATATATTGGAATGGTTAGGCTAACTTCTCAACCACTATCAATTCCAATGGTACACACAATTTATATATCCATTAGAGAATGGGGTTGGAATAATTCATGGAGATCAAACCCCAAGTCAAAGTCCTCCTAAAGGACTTATGAGGAGGTGATGAAATCCCACTCATAAGCAAATGTAATAAAAATAAATAAATGGAAAAACTAGGTCATTTCTAAGTCACCCGAGTCCCTAAAAATAAGGGGAGAGCATACACAACTTTTATTTAGATTTTTAACTTAATAAGTAAAATAATGTATTTTTTGTCATGCAATTTCCCTAAAGGGGATAAGGAGAGAGCATATTCACATATTTTTATGAAAATAAAACTAACTAAGATTTAAATAAAGAATAATAAAAAAATGCTCTTAAGAGATATATATCTAATGTGTTTGTTACTTTTAAATCACTTATCAAAATATGAATGAAGTTTGACCTTTTGTTGTAAACTTTGAAATGACAAAAAAAATGTTTTGCAAAAGTGTTTTAAGCACAAAAATACAAGTGAAGTGACTTTGTTAGAATGTGAAACCCATTCTCCTTTGTTTAATTACTTATACAAAAAATTACATGATTAATTTTTGATCTTTTAAAATTACTTTACCAAAGATATTTTTTTCAACTTTTAAGGTCTTGAGTTTTGGGTCTTAGAGTGAAGTCACCAATTATTAGATAGGTAAAATTCATTGATTTATCTATATCATAAAACATAAATATTGGAAAAGTCATTGATTAGTAGGCATAAATTCATTGGTTAGAATTATAAAATTTAATGTTTTTGCTAATAAAGTGGTGAAGTCACCAAATTCACAATAGACTATTACCTAACAAAGCTATCATTTTTTATGGGCTGAAGTCCCCAATTTATTCTATCAAAGTCATTATTTAATGTAACTCATTTTTTTTCATCAAATTATTTGATACATAGTAGTTAAGTCATTGATATCCTTTAAAAATATAATCACACAAAGAGTGTGTAAACTAGCAAAGTCACATATTTCTTTCGTCGAAGTTGTTGATTAGTAGTAAACAAAAAACATGAGAATTTGAAAGAAAAAATTCTATAAATAAGGTCTAATTTGAGTTTTTGTTTACTCCAAGAAGGTCAAAAAAATGTTCTTAGGATGAGTGTGGGGTTCATGGTCCCACCTAACATGCCATTATGTATGCAATAGGAATCCAAGGGAAACTATGCATTAGTCTCTCATTAGTCAAATCAAACATCTAAAAATAAGATAAAGACCAAGAATTCACAAGGCTAGATACTAGGGGGAGATTGATGATAACAAAACAAAATGAAACACAACTAAAAGGATAAAATACACTTTCACCTTCTTTGTAGCTAGGCCAATATAATTTGGTGTAACAAAATTATGCTAAACTATATTAGGATGGCATATAAATTTATGCAAGTGTGAATTGATTTAAACTATATTATCCTAACCAATATAGTTTTCTGAAATAAAGTGATAATGATCTATAAATTTAAATTTATTTTAGATATTTTGATTGATAGAAAGAGATAATAAGAGTATATTGGGTAATTTTTTATTTTGGCTAATATAATTAGGCAAAATTGGAATAAATTTATCAACACATTTTGGGTCATGCCCAATGTAATTGGATAAAACAAATATATATGGATGGTATAGTTGGATAAACCAAGATTAAACATATCAAAACATTTTAGGTCATGATCGGTGTAGTTTATTATAATTTGATTTATAAATATATCAATAGATTATATCTCATGATTGATGAAATTATTTATAATAGAAGGTTGAATAGATGGGTATTGGTGCATTCTATGTCATGGCATGTGTAATTTATTATAATATTATATAAACTTATAACTACATCAACAAATTATGTGTCTTGGATGGTGTAATTAGATAAAATATTAATAATGATTTAACATATTTTATGTCATGACCAGTGTAGTTACTTGTAATATGAGGCTAAATTAGAACTTTATTGACACATTTTGGGTCATGACCAATGATTTTTTTTGTAATTAGTTGTAACTTGGGGATAATATGCTAGTGGATACAATCAGATTAAGATGAGTATAATAACAATGTATCAACATGATCAATATAGTTAAAATTAAGTGATTGTGAAAATTTAGATTATTGGGAAGAGTTTAGCATTGAAATTAAAACTATATGATAGGTTTTAGTAGTTATATAAGCCATAGGATAAGAATCTAGATGATTTATAATTCATTTTAGAATAGGCATTTGAATTAGGTGTTCTTCATTATTTGAGGGCTTGAATAAAGTTAGTTGTAAAGAATATCTTAAATTTGTGTTGTTGTTTGATGATTCATCCACCTAAATTATTCAAAGGGTTGGAGAATGGGTGTGTTTGAATTGATGAAATCATACTCATCATTAATTGAGATACAATGATGGTTGGTATAAATGGGATAATCATAAGTAGGTTTTTCATCCATTTTGTAATGATCATTAATCGAAGGATCTTTTTTAGCCCAAGTATAAGAATCATCAAGATCATACGAGGGAATATTGTTAAAAATCATGTGAGAAATGGGAAAATGGTAAGAGATATTTTCATCCATGTTGGAAGTGTCATCAATGAAAATAAATGATATCATGTTAGTGTTATATTTAATATGAATTCAAGGGAAAAGATGTGTTAGTCTATCATTGGTCAAATCAAACATCTAAAAACAAGATAAAGACCAAGCATTCCCAAGCCTAGATACTAGGGCAATATTGATGATTAAAAAATAAAATAAAACACAACTAAAAGGATAAGAGATACTTTCACCTTCCTTGTAGCTCCAAGTCACTTTTCAAATGGTAGTTATCTTGCTTAACTGATGTCCAAATTGGAGTCTTTCTTGACACTTTTGCTATGCAAGAAGCACATTCCCTTTGTCCACTATATTTTTGGCTTTTAGATGTGTTGGTCTATAAATATTCTACTAATAAATTTGTCATTATAACACTAAATAAATAAACTTGTTGGAAGTGAGTGTGAGGCCTTGTATTTATGTGATTTAGACTAACCCCAACTTTGGTCTAGTTAGGTCTACACTAACCATGGGTCAATATTGGGAGTCCAAATGTAATAAACAATGTCATTAATTATGCATTTATGAAGACATGGCTCAACATTTTTGATTTTTAAGGCATTTACATTGATATTTTAGATTTATTGACTTTGAGGATGATGATGTCACCATGACCTCATTTCCCTCTGATATTTGTAAAATTTTGCTTTTTGGGAATTATATTTTTAATAATTCAACATGAAATATTTAAACATTTAATTTGATTTGCTTAATTAATTATACTTAGGATTTTGATCATTTTAATAATATGATCAAGTGTCATGCTTAATTGGCATAAAAATGTTAGTTTTTTAGAGTGTAACTAGATTGGGGATGAATCTGTAAGAGGTTATCATTGAATATAGGGTAATAACAAAAATAGGGATGCTTTGATTCAATTTTATGTAAATTTATGAATGGATCCTTATATTTTTATATAATATATTGAATAATGATAAGTGACATACATAATTATATTCACTAATATTTGAAAAAAATTATCATGTAGGGATAAATTAAATAGTTATTTCAATAACCTTTCAAAAAAATTAATTATTTTGAAAATTAAATGTAATATTTAAATTATTTATTTATTGAAAGTAAGTCAATTGACTAAAATTTTATTTATAGAGAGGGCATTGATTTATTATTTCTTTAGGAAGTAAAGCTTGTTGGCTTCAAACTAGACATGATATCTAATTTCATTTTTACCAATTCTCCTCACTTTTTCACCTGTCATCCAAATAGGAAAAGAGGTGCCTCCATACTAGTTAATACTAAATGGAAAGAGTTTTTGGTTGATTATGGTTTAAGCCCATGTCATAGAGATGTGTGGATTACTTTAAAATGTGAGAACTAGGTATTTGGGATTTAGAATATCTATGATATTAATGACCATAGAGAAAGGGATATCTTATGGAATTGTTTTTTTTCTGATATGAAAGACATTTTAAGGATTTTGGATGGGGATTTTAACATGGTTGATGAAAAAGAGGACATGTAGGGGGTAATTTGATATTGGACGAAGGTAATGAATTACTCTTTTGGTCAAATCTTAAGAAAATTTGCAAATTCTTCAATCCTCTTAACCGAGATAAAAATATAGTAAAATCATTTGGTTTACATGGTGCAATAACTAGGGACTTCATAAGAGAGTCTACACTAGACTTGATAGATTCTATTTCAACAAGAATGGGCTCTAAGTCTAGTAAAAAGAGTGTAACTCTATTAAGGTGCTCTTGTTTACTATCTATGATCACCATCCCATTGAAATATATATTATAATAAATAATAATTTGGGGGTGAGTGAATCTAAGTGGAAAGGTATGTATAAACTAAATATTTCTCACTTGAATAATTTAGACTGTAAAGGAGGTATCTATTCTGTATGTTGTATTGGTAAGCTTGTAGTGAATTCCTCCTCTACTATTGACAAGTGGATTTTTGTATGAGTTTGTGTAAAGAATTTACATGTACCTTTGGAAAATACCAATCCATTTGAGGAGGAAGAAAGATACTACTATCTAGGAGAAGATGATTATTTTAGAATCTAGATTAAAAATTTATCCATGTAATGCCCTCCTTCTTGATAAACTAACAAGCCTAAATCATGAGATCAAGAACCATCAAATGTTTATTTCTAGGGGGCTCAAGTTCATTCTAAACTAAACTGGCTAAAGTTGGGGGATAAAAGACTTAGGTTTTTTTTCAATTTATTAAGAGAAAATTAGGGTAAAATAAATATTCTAATGATTGATTGTGGTGGTTTTATGGCTAATGATCCAACTGATATTAAAAATCCTTCATCTCCTTTTACCCCAAACGTTTCTTATCACATGGCTTGATCCTAAAAACTAATCATAATAGAGATATTTATATAAATTGTATTCTAAAAAATGTCTCTAGTGAGAAAATCACATAGCTCAATAGTGAAACCTCCCTAGATGAGATAAAGGCAACCATTAACTCTTTGAAGGTTGAAAAAGTTGTAGGTTGGATGGTTTTCATGCATAGTTTTACAAGTCTAATAAATATTGGATTGCATGTAAATGCCTAGGGTCTTTGATAAATTTATTAAAGTGGGAACCTTGGGACCTAAAATAAATAGATGTGTGGTTAAGTTAATCACCAAAAATGGAAGACCTACCATGGTTAAGAATTATATACCTGTCACTCTTCTCAATGTCTCTTATAAAATTCTAGCTAAGCTTCTAACTAGGAGGGTTTCCTCCATTTATCCATCATTGATATCCATTAATCGAATATGGTTTGTTAAAGGAAAATATATCCTTGACAATCTTATTTATAGATGGGAAGGTATCAATTGGGCACATGATTCTAGCAAAGACATAGGCATGATCTTACTTGATTTTGAAAAATTCTATCATAGGATTTAATGGCCATTCATTAACCTAATGATGAATGATTTTGGGTTGAAGATAAATTTTTATAGAAAGGTAAATGTATTATTTAAATATGCCTTAACTTTTATTAAAGAAAATGGGGAGATAAATGAGTTAATTGAGATTTAGAGATCAATCAAATAAGGTTACCCTCTTTCCCCTTCCTTTTTATTGTGATGGATGAAGCACTTCACTAAATTTTGAGAATATATTATGTTGATCCACCAGTCATAGACATTTTGTTACCTAATGATTTATGTTCTATATTTTATATAAATTCTAAATTATTTTCCAAACATGAAAATGACAAACTTTAGTAGGTGGTAAAAAGGCTTGGCATTTATTATTTTGCCTCTAGCTCTAAAGTGGCACTTCAAAAATAATTTATGATAGGTTATAAGGAATATTTGATAGACTATTTGGTGGATTTTGGGTGGGTATGGTGGGGCCCTAATTATGATATTTCATGGTATAAGTTTAAATTTGGATATGGTTTTTTGAAAAATAAGGTTCATAATTTTTTTCATAGATTTTGGCTTGTATTTTCCACTAAATTCTTGTGGTTCATTTGGAAAAAAAGGAATTTGGATTTTTTTAGTTTAAGTCTAGACTAGTTACTAACTTCAATCTTGAAATTACCATGAGATGTGTTTCTTGGTAGATTAAGGTGATGCAAAGTGAGCTAGAAAAGTTCCTACAAACATGGATGATAAAAATTTCCTCTAATTACTTATATGATAGTGGGGGATACTTGATATTTTCTTAGCCTCGTAATTGGAGGATTTACCATAATGATGTTGCTTAGGTATAGGTTTTAGAATGTGATTGAGGTCTAATCAAGGAATCTTATTTTGAGTAAGTTGATGATCTAATTATAAGATAGGCTAGCTCATTAGATTCTGATAAAAATGGTAATGTTGCTTGGTTGGAAGCAAATATATATGTCCCTGATTCCCTTCAAGATTATGGGAATGAGGAGGAATAAAATTTTAATGAAGTGGAAAAGTTAGATATTACAGATAAGGTTGATGTGGGATGCAAGGTTTCTCCTTCTATTGAGACTAATAGTGATAGGTGTATTTTGTGTGATGGAAAGGATATAAGTTAGAGTATTATTAATAGTATTAATGCTTTTTTAATTTGAATTCTTTGAAATTGGAAAAGGTTATCCAATATGGGTATGTAAATGATGTCGAGGATCTAGTGAACTTTGTTAAAGACTCAAACATGAAGGAATGATTGTGTAAAATAGACCATTTCCATGTTTTGGTGTAGTATTATTAAATGGGACCTATTTCTATTGATTGTGACTTGGGACCTATGGTGGGTGATGTTGATGTTTTTGAGGGTGTGGGAGTGTAGATTGATGATGTGGCTAACTTATATCCATATTTTTTTATTGTCCTTATTAGGGCATCTATTTTAGTAACTGTTGGTGCTTTTTGTTTTCTACTGATGCGACTTTTATGGATTTTTATATTGTATTAATGTTTCTAAGACTAAATTTTGGGTTATATCATGTGACATGATAGGAATTTTTTGGTGTTTTACATCCATTGGAGGTATAAAATTTTTACACATTATTAAAATATAAATAAAACATATTTATTGAATAAATCAACATAACCAAATATGGAATTTGAAATAAATAAATGTTTAACTTGATTAATTAACCTTTTCTAATACCTTACGAAAATAGGTGTTTTGAAACATATAATGTAGATTCATCAAAGAAGTGGGTATTTTTCAATTTTTTGTGTTATTGTAATTATGACACCCTTGACATGCATGTATGCTTGAACACCACAAATGCACAAAAAATAACACACCATCAAAATAAGTTTGATATTAAAAAAACCAAATGTATCTTAAAAATATTAAGTATTTCCTCCTAAACATGTTTCAAATATCTTTCCACCACCTCTAAAACTATCCATAAATTCCTTTCTGACCTTCTCTTATGTTTTCCTTATAATTTTTTCATTTTTAATTCTGAATCATACTCTTACTCACATCTAATGATCATGACATTGATACAATTTGAATGATTATCCATAGTGATTAACCTCATTTTTATACCATTTACCCTAACCAACATCAAATTCTTATTTTTATGTGTATTTACTTACTCATTATTACAATGGAATGCATATAAGTTATTTACATGATGTTGTTTTTTGTAAATGAAACCTACGTGAGAATCTTCTCATACTAAATCTCAACCATTATGATCCTAGTTTTAGAAATGCTAATATAACAAAATAATATAACTAATATGAATAAAATGGAAGGATAATAACAATTATATATTAAATAGGATATAATATCACTAAAAATTGTCATGGGTATCTTTGAGGGGAAACCCTAATTTGAACACAACTCATTAAAAACTACTCAATAGATGTCATTTCCTCTTACAAAATATATTTATTTAAGATATTCTACACAAGACAATTAATAACTCCCATACACATGTGATGGTTAAAAATTAAAAATGGATGACTTATAGATCATATGTGTTTAAGATTTTATTAATAATACCTAATAAAAATTAGAATAAATAGGATGAAGGTAAAAACTAGAATAATTATGATGAAGGGGTCCTAACATGACCTCCCACTTAAAAAAAAAATCATAAAAGCTTTAGATGAAGAAACCATTGTTTTAATTTGAGTAGGCTCTCACATGTCATGTCTTCTAGTTGCATTCCTCATTACTATACCAAAATATCAGTGATAATATGGTTATGGAAGTAGTGGGAGTGCCTGTCTAGGTTGGATTTAGGTTCTATCAAGATAACACATTTACTATCAAGATTTTGGAGTGCCATTTTAGTTTGAACATGTTAAAAATTTATTTACTTAAATACATAAAAAAATAGATGGATCTAGGAGGAGGAGGGAAGCTCCAACTTATACGTTATGGGACTGGTCTTGGAAATAAATTTATAATGACCATACAAATTTGTTGTAAGTTTTTAATTATTTTTTAGCTTCAATTATGACTGATTATAAGGATGGATCCAAATAAAAACCATGTCATGAATCTAAAAATATTATTTGAGGTGTGTCAATTAGCTTGTTTCTTTATGCAAGTTTTTGACAGATCGAGGTTATATTTGAGAGTTTAAAAGATAATGGCACATGTATAAATTATGACATAAATTACATGTATCTTTGATCTTTATTTAAAGGTTGATTGAATATAAGTGGTAGATAACCATAAAAAACATCATATGGGGTCATTTTGGTGGTAATATGGTATGTAGAATTATTTCACCATTCAAATAGTTGTAACCATTTGAATCAATGAGTTTGTTGATTAAACACAATTTAAAAAGGTATCCAAGCATTTTTTGATAATTTGTATTTAACCATGAATTTTTAAATGGTAGGCATGACTCATTGTAAGCTGGGTGCCATAGTGGTGGAAAATTTCCTTCCATAAGTGACTAGTAAAAGTGGAATCATGGTCACACATAATAAAAAAGATGGCCCATGGAGGTGGATAATTTTTTCACAAAATATGTCAAATGTCAAAAAAATGGGAATACTTAAAGATCTAACATGTCATTATGAGAATCACTAAATTACTATTTGACTTGGGTAATCTATCAAAAAATTCCATGGAATTTTTTGACCATCCCTAGGTAGGAATAGGAAAGGGTTGGAGCGTGCATGGGGTGGATATAGTTTCACCTTTTTTTCACTAACATATTTAACATTCTACTATAAACTATTTGATGATGTATTTAATGCCTTACCAAAAAACATTCTAGTGGATCCTTTCATAGGTTTTTTAATAACTAGTGTGGTTGACTAATGGAGATGAAATCAAATCAAATATAATTATATGTCATAATGATAATTGTGGTGCTAATAAAAAATGGACTTTTTCCTTAAAATAGCGACCATTATAAGATTAGTTTGATTAGGAGGTGGGGTTAGTGGTCACTTCTTGAATGATTTCTTGAATCTGGGTGTCATAGAACCATTCTTATTATGCATGATAAAGTCAATATGACATGGGAAATAATAGTGCACACAAGGTTGTTTCTTCTTCATACTTATGAGATATCACATTTATAAAAACATTGTATATACCCTTCTTGTAGGTAGTATTGTATTCATAGATAATTAATTTATTTATCCTCTTTTATTTCTTGATTGAATAAATTATTTTATCCAAGAATCACTTAAGGCTATGGTGATAATTTTTGATGCATAAGTGCTCCCTAATTGGTATGGGTGACATGTTTTATTGGAATGAAGTATAGCTGGCATTTCTTTCTCATATGTGTAATAAGAAATGTTCTTCCCCATAATTTCCTTACTCTTGAATGTGAGGAGTCAACCCTCCTACATTATAATAGGTCCAATTTCACTTTTAAATGCAAAACTATACACAAAAATAGGTTTGGATAAGTTGGGTATATCTAGTATAATAATATTGCACATTTCATGTTTGATTAGTTTGAATTATTTTTCTGCTACTTCAGACCACCACAAGTCATATTTATTTACCATAATTGTTAATAAATTATAAATTTTCCCATAGTCTTGTAAAAATTTTGTATAATACCTAGTAAGGCATAAAAACCTATGAAGTATCTTGAGTGATTTGGGTTTAGTCTAATTTTTCATAGCCTTAATTTTTTCAGGATCCACTTTAACACCTTCATCAAAGACAATGAGCAAAAGATACTCAATTTCCTTTTGGATAAAATTACACTTGGACTATTTGGTACATAAGTTGTTATTTGTAAGGAGTTTTAAGGTATATCCAAATGTATCATATGTTCCTCCAATGTATAATTATATACAATAATTTCATCAAATAATACTAGTATGAATTTCCATAGAAAAGGCTGAAATATCTTATTCATTGAGCCTTGAAATGTTAATTGACCATTAGTGAGGCACAAGGGCATGATGATAAAATCATAATTTACATCATGAGTTTGAAAATATGTCTTGGGAATATCATATTGCTTGATATCTATATGGTGACACAATGATTATAATTCAATATTTAAGAAGTTAGATCCATGCAATTCATTTAACAACTCATCAATCACTAGAATGGGAAACTTGTCCTCGATAGTGAGTTTTTTGATTTAAGAAAACTGAATACATAGGTTCCAAGTCCCATATTTTTAAGGAAAAAAATTGTAGGATAATAGGAATGATTTATGCTAGGCTTGATGACTCTAGCCTACAATAATTATTTCACCATTTTTTCCATTTAATACTTTTGGAGGAGTGGGTAAATGTAAGGGTGGATGTTTGGAGATGTATTTATTAGAATCAATTGAATGACATGATATTTAGGAGACTATGTTGGTAACCCTTTAGGTTACTCAAAAATATTTACATACTCTACTAATAGTTCATATAATTATTTTGGGTGGTTAGAATTGATAGGTTTATTGAACTAGATAGCACAAAGATGAGAAACATCCAATGAGATTATTTTTTAGCAACATTTCCATGTGGTGAGAGGTAATCATACTTGTAAAATCTAGTTTGAGTCCTTTATTGTGTGTTTCTATTATTTATCATTAAATTACAACCATTATTATAAAATGTCCCATAACATAGGGCCTAGTGTTCAAAGCCACTATGCTCCTAAAACTATGTTGCAATACCCTAGAGGCAAAATAAATATGTATAATTTTAAATTTAGTCCCCCATTGAAATGAAACTATTGAATTTTTTTCCATTACAATGTAAAGTTATTCTACTGGATATCATGAATTCAAAACTTGAAGGAAAACATATAAAATTAACCAGTTTGGATAGCCTAGGATCAATGAAATTATGTGGATTTCTAGAGTTAATCAAAATAATGATGGGATGTTTCTTAAAATACCCATGTACTATCATAGTTTGAGTAGTGGATACGCTAGCTAATGTATGCATAATAAATTTCGGATTTGACTCTATGGTTCTATGTTCTTTGACTTTAGGTTCAACATCATGGGAGTATTGAGCATATTTTCTTCTTCAACATCTAGGGGATAATAAATATCCAAAAAGTACAACTTATTATCAATGTACTTGTGTCCTCTACCACATTTATCATCATAGTTATAAAACATCATTTTTCATGACAATTTCACATTTATACCTTTGTATGTCATTTAATAAGGGTGAATTTTAGAGTAGGGGTTTTGACTAGCTATGGTACTATAAATTTTATTAAAGAACCAAAGTTGTAATATTAATTCTAGGATGTGATCTCATATTTTGCAATCTTGGTCAATCCTAATTCTACCACCATGTTGTCTAGTTTAAACATATTTACCATTGCATGAATTATATATTTGACACCATTGATGAAATAACTCTTGAAAAATCATCATTTAACAAATTAGTTTGGTTGGATAACTTTTAACATTCATATTGATATTCATAAGTCATTTCAATTTTTCATAGTTTGTTTATGGCTCCTAAAAAATCATCATAAACATTGGGACCAGATAAAACCAAAAAGATTTTGACAAAATTATCCTAGGTGGGTTCTATACTAGACTTATGATACCACTAGTACCATTGGAAAACTTCATTCTCTAAGTGAAATGAGGGAATGGGTAACTTCTAACCTTAATGTATAGTGTTAGGTGAAATTTATTCATACCAATAAATATAGCTAGTTGGTTTTATACCATCAAATTTTGGAAAGTATAATTTCAGGACACGTAGGGTGGCTTAGGATAAAAATATACCATCAAAATATCTTTAATTAAGTCTATTAGAGATCCTGGTATTTTATGTATTGATATTATGTAGGAACTAATTCATCTCCATCACTCGAGAGTTTAGTTGAGATTGGAGTTTAAATAGGAGTTCCTCAATGTTTTATGCCATGGCTTGGCTTATTTTACCAATGGTAAACATCAACTAGAAGGGTTCAAGGGTATCAAAAAAAGTTGAATAAATTTATATGTAAAAATGAACTCGATGAGATAATCACATTGGTATAATTTTACAAGAGTGAATTTTTCAGGGATATAGGTGAAAAAATAATTTTTTATGGGAATTTTATTTAAAAAAATGGATACATAAATAAGTTCAGGTAACTATTTTAAAACATTATGACCTTATGGATACTAAAATGAGTTCAAGTAACTATTTTGAAATTGATGTAGAAAAATAGGCCAACCTTATAAATGCCATAACTTTTCACCCGTAGCTCCATTAGATCTCTTCCACGTGCCAAAAGGACCATATTGAAAAAGTTGTTGTCCTAGGATGTTCTACTAGCCTAGAAATGTTTTTGATATTTTTTTGAGGACATATGTGATCATCTGAGGGTTTGAAATTATGATTTAATTATTTTTTTGGGTTTTTTTCTATTTTTAGAAATTCTATATTTTCAAAATCAAACATCAACTTTAGTTGAATTTTGTCTCATATTCTAATTATATTTTTAAAGATATTTTGGGATATTTTAAGAGATTTCAAAAATAGGCATTTTTTAGATTTTAGTTTTTTTTGAATTTTACATGTAAACTCTAATTTTTGAGTTGAAACTTATTTAAGCATGGTTTGGATTTGTAATTATTTCAATTCATTCAATAGGAATCAATACAAGTTATTGTTTAGAATCTTAGCCTATTGGTAATTTTATTTATCTTGTTATTTTTAAGTTTCATTATCTAGTATCAGAGTAAGTTTGAATCATGGAGGAGAGAAGAATGGTGAGATGATGATGAGGTATGGTACAAATGAACCAGACTATACAATATTTGTAGAGGCAAGTTCAAAAATTAATAGAGGTTATCACCAATCAAGCAAGGAGATAAGGTGGTGATGAAGAAATCTAGCAAGAAGAAGAACATCAAGAAAAACCACTATCAATGGAAGAGAGGGTAGTTTGGGCTTTATAAGGAAGAAATGAAGGAATCAAGGTTGATTTTATAGATTATGGAGGTAGTTTAAAACTAGAGGAGTTGATAAATTGGATGAATAACATGGATATGTTCTTTAAGTGGAAGATTTTGAGAAAAGATAAGAAGGTAAAGTTTGCATGTACAAAATTGAAAGGTTATGTAATGATTTATTGTGATCACCTCTAGAAAGAGACACAAAGAAAAGGTAAAGAGAAAATTAATTCATGGAAAAATATGGAGAAGAAGCTGAGGGAGAAATTTCTTCTTGTGGGTTATGCACAAACCCTATATAAAAAATTTCAAAATTTGAGGGAAAAAGATCATAGTATATAAGAGTATATAGATGAATTTTATAAGCTTTCCATACATGTCAAACATGATGAAATAAAAGATCAGATGGCTGAAAGGTACATAAATGCTTTGATATTTTCTATTAAAGATGAATTAAGCATGCATAAAATACTTAACATGGAAGAGGCTCATCAATTAGCTTTGAAGGTAGAAGAAAAACAAAATAGATAGAATTTTAGGACATCTACTAGTCTAAAAAGAGGTGGATCCCCTATAATAAGGGGATGAGGTGGGTTTAATACCACTAGAGGTGGATTTAATAATAATAAACTTAAATCTTCACATGGTGTATAAAGGAAAGATGATAATAGGCAATGATTTCAATACCAACAAAGAGGAAGAGGATTTTAGAGAGGATGAGGTTATGGTGGTGCTAGAGGATGGGTACTGAATCAATGTAGATATTATGTTTATTATATATGTGGAGAGGAAGGGCACATAGCATTTGAGTGTCCACACTATCAATATCAAAAAAGAAGCAAGCAAATCACCCAATATTAAATCTATTTGAGGCTAAAATAGAAGAAGAAAATATTGAAGTTCTACCATGAACCGTGATCACTCTAAAGAAGGAACAAGTACAAAATAAAGAAAGTGGTGATGCATGGATACGATTAAATATTTTTCAAACAAGATGTAATTTAATTATAAATGTATGTAAATTAATTATAGATGGTGGTAGTTGTGAAAATATGGTTTTTAAATAAATGATTGAGAAACTAAATTTTCAATTTGAAAAGTATCCTAACCCTTATTGGATTTCATGGTTTAAGAAAGAAAATGAATTTATAGTATATAAAAGGTGATTAAACAAGTTTTATATGGGAAAGATTTATAATGATAAAATATGGTGTGATGTTATTCTAATGGATGCATGTCATGTGTTATTGGAAAGATCATGGCAATTTGATAGGAAAGTAATTCATGATGGAGAAAAGAACACATAAACTTTTTGGAAAGGTGGTACAAAGGTAATTTTCTTACCTCTTAAAAAGGAAGAGAATATAGGAAGCATGCTCTCTAGTAAATAATTTATCTAAGATATGAAGGTATCAGGTTGTTATTATGAACTAGTAGCAAAGAATGAAGAAATACCAATGGTGCCAATACCAATAAAATTAGTAAGAGTGTTGAAAGAATATACAGATGTTATGCCTAATGAGTTACCAAATAGTTTACCATTAAAAAGAGATATACAACATCACATTGATTTGATTCTAAGATCAGCTCTACCTAATCAATCAGCTTATAGGATGAGTCTAACAAAACATGCAAAATTAAATAAATAGGTTACTAAATTACTAAAGAAGAAGGTGATAAGGGAGATTATGAGTTCATGTGTAACACTAGCATTACTGACTCCAAATAAAGATGGAGGATGGTGAATGTGTGTGTATATTAGAGAAATTAACAAAATTATAATAAATTATAGGTTTCTTATACCTCGTTTAGATGATATAATGGATGTGATTATAGGAGAAAAATATTTTACCAAGATTGATGTAAGGAGTGGTTATTATTAGATTTGAATTCGTGAAGGAGATGTTGGAAAACTACATTCAAGACTAGGGATGGCTTATATGAGTGGATGGTGATGCCATTTGGATTATCTAATGCACCTATCACATTTATGATGGTGATGAATATAGTGCTATAAGAATATATTGGTAAGTTTGTAGTTGTTTATTTGGATTATATTTTTATATTTAGTAAGACTAAAGAATAAAAATTAAAACATTTGAGAATGGTAATGGATTTGTTAAGAAAGGATAAGTTGTATGCAAATTTTAAGAAGTACAAGTTTATGCAAAATAATTTGGTATTTTTGGGATTTGTATTTTTGGTAGGTGGTGTGAAAATAGATGAAGAAAAGATAAATGTGATTGTTGAGTGGCCTATTTCAAGAAGCATTATAGAGGTAATAATTTTACATGGTTTAGAAAAAAAAATTATAGAAAATTTATTAGAAATTTTAGTAGTATTATGGCACCAATAACAAATTGCATGAGAGGGAAGGAATTTGCATGGACTAGAGTGGCCATAGAAAGCTTCAAAATTTTGAAATTATAGAAAGACAAATTTTAGCATTACTATATTTTATCAAAGTGTTTGAGGTTGATTATGATGATTCATTTATGGGAATTGGTGTTGTGCTGAGTCAAGAAGGAAAACCAATAGCATATTTTAGTGGGAAATTGAATGAGGTAATAAAAATTTATTCTACTTATGATGTTGAACTTTATGTAATTATATAGGTATTAAGACATTAGATGCATTACCTAGTGCCTAATGAGTTTATACTATTTACAGATCATAAATATTTGAAGTATGTGAATACATAAAAGAAGTTGAATAGTAGCCATGGAAAGTGGGTTTATTTATTGTAGGGGTATACTTTTATGTTTAAACATAAACTAGGAAAAATAATTAGGTAGTTGATGCATTGAGTAGTAGGGTAGCATTATTAAATACTATGGCGAGTGAAGTAGTTGAATTTGAATCTATCAAAGAATTATATGATACTAATCCATATTTTAACAAGGTAGTTGAGAAGTGAAAGAATCCATTAATAGGTGGGAAAGATGATATTCATGATTAGTATCTTATATATGAAGGTTATCTCTTTAAATGGAAATAATTATGCATTATAGTTGGGTCTCTACGAGACAATATACTAACAGAATTACATAGTGGTGGTTTGGTTGGACATTTTGGTAAGATGAAGAAAATAGATTTGATGGAGGAAAAGTATTTTTGGCTAAAGATGAAGAGAGATGTGACAAGGTGTGTTTCAAGGTGCATAATATGTTAGGTGGCTAAAGTACATGCACAAAATACTAGACTATACATGCCATTACCACCTCCAAGAAGACCATGGATAAATTTGAGTATGGACTTTGTGTTGGGATTGCCAAACACATAGAGAGGTAATGACTCAATTTTTGTTATTATAGATAGATTTTATAAAATGTTTTATTTCATTACATTTAAGAAAACCAATGATGCCACTAGGGTTACAACATTATTTTTTATGGATATTGTGAGATTACATAGTTTTCTAAGAACTATTACTTCAGATAGGGACATGAAATTTCTAAGTCATTTTTTGAGGACTTTATGGAAGAATATGGGTACTAAGATAAAATTAAGTAGTGCATATCACCCACAAATAGATGGATAAATAGAAGTTATGAATAGGATCTTAAGAAACTTATTGAGATGCAGAGTGGGAGAGAAGCCAAAGCAATGGGACTTAGCTTTACCACAAGCTACGTTTGCATATAATAGTTTAGTGATTATGTAAATAGGAAAATCACAATTTCAAATTATTTATGGGAGAAATCCTATGGGTATTTTAGACTTGGTATAATTTCCAATTATAGATCGAATAAGTGATGATACAAAAGTGTTTTCAAAGCATATGAAGTAGTTTTAATAAAGAGTAAGAAGAAAGTTGTAAGAAAGTAATGAGAAATATAAAGAAGAAATAGATGTCAGAAGAATATCCAAGGTATTTGAAGAAGGAGAATTGGTAATGTTTTACTTTAAGAAATAAATATTTCTAAAAGGCACATACAATAAGTTAAAGTTCAAGAAAATTAGACCATGTAGAATTGTGAAAAAAATCAATGATAATGCCTATGAAGTAAGTTTACCATAAAATATTGATATATCTCAAGTATTTAATGTTTTAGATTTATATGAATTCCATGGAGAAGATGGTGAAGATGATGAAGATAAGGAGGTAAATTGGGAGTAGTAGGTTCAAAAGAAGAAGAAAGAAAAAATAGTGCAAATTTTAGATATGAATATAGTGAGCACAAGGCAAGGGAATTATAACATGTATTTGGTGTAGTGCGAAGGATTGCATCAAGAAGACAACACTTGGATTATAGAATGGGATATGAAGAATGTTGACAAGGAAAAAAGGTAGTAGTATAATAAGGGAAACTCGTAGGAGCTAAGTTGTTTTCAACTAGAGGAGAATGATGTAGAAAAATAGGCCAACCTTCTAGAGGCCATAACTTTTGACCCATAGCTCTGTTTGAGCTCTTCCACATGCCAAAACAACCATATCAAAAAGTTTGTTGTTGTCCTAGGATGTTCTACTAGCTTACCAATGTTTTTGATATTTTTAAGAGCCCATATGTGATAATTTGAGGGTCTAAAATTATGATTTAATTATTTTTTAGGTTTTTTCTATTTTTAGAAATTGTATATTTTAGAACCGAACATCAAATTTAAATGAATTTAGTCCCATAATTTAATTATAGTGTTTAGGATATTTTGGAAGAGTTTTGGGATATTTCACGAGATTTTATAAATAGACATTTTTTTTAGATTTTAGTTTTTTTTTTAAATTTTGCATGTAAACTCTAATTTATAAGTTGAGACTTATTCAAGCATGGTTTGTGTTTGTAATTATTTCAATTAATTCAATACAAATCAATAAAAGTTATTGTTCAAAATCTTGGCCTATTGGTAATTTTATTTGTCTTGTTAGTTTCTGGTTTCATTAGAAACATATATACCTTTATGAAAATTATATTTACTATGTTTTTGTTAACTAAAATAATATGATATTATTTGTTACTATAATTTTTGAGAAATTAGAACTGAATCTGTGACTATAAGAATATTATGATTACAAGGAAGGATACTACATGTTTTTTCAATTTTGTTAGATTTAAAAAATAAACTAATCTCATTCATTAAATAGTGTTAGCACAATATTTCAAAGTGTTAAATGTGGAAATAATAATTACGTATCCCATTATTTTGTCTCTAAGGTACACACCAGTAACTTCCTAGGGATAATTGCTTACCAATGAATCATAGAAACAAATTATTGAAAGTTTATTATGGCTAGGATATGAAAAATAACTAGGGGTATTCATGTATACATGAATGTACATGGAAGCATAAATATGTAAATAAAACTATCTAATGCCTTGTGAATTGGGTCATAACCCACCACTTTATAGAATCAGGGAAACTAATATCCACTTAGCTCAAAATGACATCTTTATGTTAGTTTAAAAAACTTTTGGACCAAATTTTATAACCTAAGTAAAGAATAGAGAAGATAAAAAATAAGAAGAAATTTAGTGCTACCACTTTTTTACCACTTTATGATAACCAATATACTAATTGGGTGAGGTGAAACCATATGGTGGAAAAAATTAGAGAACCCCAAACCACTAAAAATTTATGTAGAAAAATGGCCTTGAAAAGAGTCTACATACTATATGTTATGAATGTGCTTACATAAGAGTTTATATAACAACTTAATATAATGAATATGCACTAAATGGAAAGAGTGGAAAGAGAATAATAATATCATATTAAAAATGATATAATGTCACCACAACTTATCTTGGGCCTCTTTGAGGAGAAAATCTCATTTTTTCAAAAATAAATAAAAAGTACTCAATTGATGTTGTTTCTTTTTACAGAATCCCTCTATTTAATTTATTTTACTCAAGACAACTATTACCTCCCATACATGCGACATAATTAAAAATATAAAAAATATGACTTAAAAAGCATATGCATTTAAGATTTTATTAATAATACCTAATAAAAATTATAATAATTAAGATAAATTGGTCTTAACATCAACTCTCTTTCATCATCAACTGTTATATAAAAAAGGTAAATCCAATAAACAAAGTTTAACATGTACCCCTAGGCAGGTATGCCTATCAAATGGTCATTTCATGATGTCTAGGGTTTTCAATTGCCTTTCATTTTATGGTTTTTATAAAATTTTAAATTGTCAAAAAGGATAATAGGTAATGCATAAAACCTAAATATTATTTTTTCAAATAAATTATAAAAATCAATGAATAATACTATGAAAAATGGTACATCACATAACATTTTTTATCTCATTTTTCATTATATATCTATACTCATAATTTAATTAAACTTTTAAGTATGAGTATAGTGTAATTTTTGATTTAATGATTTTCAACAAACTCTAATGAATTTTGAAAGTGACCGTCATTATGCGGGGATGAATAACTTCAATCTGTAAATTAGAGTTTAAAAAAATTAATTTAGAATGAAAAATATTTAACCAAATTTATTGAAAATATTTAAATAAATCTAGATAAAAATATACTTTTATGGTAGACTTGGACTAGATTTAAGGCATTAGACAACCATCATTTTAAATTTGATAATTAAAAAGTAATTGTAAGTGTAAACAATATATATCAAACAATATAATACAATAAAGTATTATAAGTACAACTTGAAAATAAAATTATTCACATTATACATAGTTCCAAATCTATGGCTATGGTAAATATAGAAAGTAAAAGTCTATGATCTATGAGAAGACTATGTTGTACTTAATATTTTTTCCCCACTGAACATAAGATCTAACATTATACATTATTTTTATTTGGAATGTTTCTAAAATGATTTTACATTCTTTTTTAAATGTGTATAAATACATATACTAACTAAAAACTCTTCCCATTATGTCCCTATGACATATTTATTAACTTTGTTTTTATAAAATTAAAATAATAATAAAACTATATTGTTTGAACCAAATGACCTTTTTCATACTATATAAATTGGTAAACTTAAACCAAATATTATCCACTTCAAACATGAACTCAAATATTTTGACTTAAATTTATGGTATAAAACCTTTATAAGAAGCATAAATGTGTGAAATTAAAGAAACTAAGAGGGCATCATGATAAAACCATGTCTAATTTTTTCCAAAATAAACAAAAATATCTTAGATCCAAATACATATAAACTAAGTGACTCAAGACAAGTTAAAACATTTATAGATACATATTTAATATTATAATGATAATAACTGGTAACACTATGGTATCACATCCTTAAAAACTTAGAGATACACTACAAAAAAGACAATTTTCATATCATTTACAATAAACCTAGCTTATAAATGAAAAACACTTTAGCTAAAATGACTCTTTCTTGCCAAAATCAGGCAATTTTACTAATTCAAAGTAACCGGTGATATTTAATAAAAAATACTACATACACATAGTGGATCATCTATAAACAAATTATCAATTGAACCTTTTCTTTCCAAAAATAAATCATGAACACAACCATTACTAAATGATAAGAATAAACTCTATCAATTTCCAAGAAAGCTTAATTATATATTCACTAAGACCAATATAATATGAAATTAAAAATAATAATTTGACCATGTCCCAATTCCACTACCAACAAATTTTACATTATTTTTTTGTCTAGGCTTCATGTTAACCTAATATATTGATTTTTTAGACCAACAAAAGCTAATAAAAATAAAATAAATCAACAAATTCAGTCATTGAAGTCATAATTATCCAAATTCACAAGTACCCATTTTATTCCAAGCGTAATTTTTTGTCTTAATATAATTTTGAGAAAGACATTCAATTAAATAATACATCCTTTTGAGTTATAAGAACCAAATGATTTTCCACCAAACTACTACCATCAAATCATGAAAATTAAAAATGTGTACTAAAAACCTAAAAAGTGCCTCTGTAAAAAATGGATTTGTGCACTTTTAAGCCACTATCTATCTTTCATTCACATCTATGAAACTAAAATGAAATTGTGCATTTAGAAATTAAAGTCTTACAAAATTTTCAATGTCTTACAATTTTGATAAAATCTAGATTAAATATTGAATTAGCCATAATTAAGATAAATTGAATATAATAAATTAGAATGTCTAAAATGTATTTTTAACAAAAAAATGAAATTAAATAACTAAATTGAAAAAATTAAAAATAAATCAAAGTGGGCTAAATATTAAAATGAATAGAAAACTTGGATGTTTGTGTTTATGATTTAACCTTTTTTGGGTTTTACATGTGTAATTCCTATGTTTGGTTAAAGGTATTAGTTGTATAAATTAGGTAGATAAATTTAAATAATTAAGATACTAATTTGTTATTATTTTGACCCTATTTGAATTTATATAATAACAAAAAATAGGGATAAATAAATACTTAAATGAAAATTGACTATCGTAGGTGATCTGGGTTCTAAATTTTGAGATCTAAGTAGTAGTTTATGTTGTCAACATGATTATGATATTCATTTATTCACTAGACATTAGTACCAAGTTTGTATAGTAGCATTGTATGTGTGTAGTGTCACAAATGTGGCATTAATTTCCCATTTTTGAGACTATTCCTATTTGCATGGAGCACATATACCTATGTCTATATGTTTTATTCCTTCATGACCAAAACTTGTAGCTATGTATTATACCTATAAATCTTGATTTGATATGCAAACCTTAGTTATATTTTCAAGTATGACATGATAAATAATTAATTATGTGTTATTAAGATGGACTAAGCATCCTCAACATCCTGTTGTGTAGAGAGTTGCCTAGATACCAATACTCTGAAGAAGAATCAAGTTCTATTTACTAGTGCTTGATGTATCTACAAGTGAATGATAGAATGAGATTGGCCTTGGATTCCTTAAATGTGATTGAGATTTGGAATGCTTGAAAACTAGACTTAGGGCTAGTTTAGATGGTAATATGCATAAATTAGGATAGAATAGAGATAAATTACTTTGATATTGCACAACTTTATCTTTGATTTAAATAGATTTTGCATATATTTTCCATTAAATGAATATTGGTGGATTAGACTTGTATTTATAGGGTTCTATTACTTTTGTGGATAAATAAATGAGCTTAAGGTGACCTTAGGAGGGGAACATGTTTCAAAAACTATTTATTAGGAAGATCTCAGGATAAGGACAATAATGCCCAGTTCGGGACACTAGCATCATGTGATTGTAGTGTCCAAAATGTGGCACTAATTTCCACTTAGTATATTGATAAGCATTTTGGATTGGGGTTAGAGATGATAATTCTAGGATTATGCCTTAATTGGCTCTAACTGATTGTGGTCTATTAAATGACTAGAAATGTAAGTCTAAGGCTTTAAAATGGGTTTAAAGATATCCTAGGGATAAGTTAACTCAAAAAACACTCTTAACATCCAATTACCACTTTAGGTGATTACATTTTCCTCCCCTTTATGCTAGTAATGCATTAAAGTGAAACAACTATTATAAAGGAAAAAAAAAGCATATGCAAACTTACCTTAGAAGTGAATCCTATGTAGCTAAGTTTGAATACCAAAATATGGGTTTGCATATGTGGAACATGATCCAAATCAGTGTCATATAATGAAACATGAAAAAATTAGTCCTTACTTAAGAGCTTATCAAAATCAAAATATTATGTTGAAATGAAATAATTGAGTAAAGAGAGAGGAAAGGAATGAATGTGCATAGTTATCATATCATTAAATAACTTGAACTTATTTGATGGATCATCCAATCCTCATATGGGTGGCTCAATAACTCAATACATTTTTGACTCTATCATTTCCCACCCTTACATTATATATCTTGATCTCTATGAATATATTGGATAAGATTGTAAGTCTATTGAAACCTCTTGTATAAGGGTAATAATAACTCAATTAGGCCATGAATCCATCATTACCCCCTATGTGAAGTAGATGCATCTTTAACTATACTACATAAGTGATGAGATTTTTTACCTGAGTAATCTAACTATGTATTTATCTCTATGGACATTTGAGCACATTAGGTAAATTTGGGCCAATCTAGAATTCCAACCACTACATATGGAGTAAGGCATGCATATGGTGATAACATGGAATGTGATAACAAATGTATACATCATAGAGAATGACATGTAGTTTTCCATTGCATCTGATCAACCTATTTGAATATGAGTATATGGAACTATGTGTCATACACATGCCCCTAATTTGGTATCCAAGTATACCAAATATAAATAAAATATGTAATAAATTAACCTATTTAATTGATATAAATTTATAAATTATCATGCCATGTATGACACCCCCAAATATGAGTAACTGGTATGAATCTAAGCTAAATGTGAACATAACTCCCAAACTTGTGACTATATCTATGCAAATATTTACTTTGCCTGATGTACTAGTCTAAATGATTTAGACTACCCTAAATCTAGGACTAATGGAAAGTAGTGCCCTATAGTGGACATTAGCACCCTCTAACACTAGTGTCATAATATGGGTGTTAATGACTACCTAGTCTGATCTCTACATGGTCTGAACTAACTATTGAGTCTCTATTCTATTATGTGTTTGCCCTAATTCTAATTCCTATAACTGATACTATGTGATAAAAGTATCTGTGAAAATAAAAATAGGATCATATTATCTATAATAACCCCTATAAATACCCCCAATTTTGAGGGGAGTTGTGAAATCTTTGGAATAACTACCCTCTAAATAATTAACTCTTTAAAATGTGTTATCTAGAGCATGTACATGATATTCTAATATAATGTTAAACATAACATCATAATTTAAATGTATCTAAGCATAAGTAGGAAATATAATATGTATTTTATAATCTAGCATTTCACAAGTGTTAAGATAGATGTAAGCAATGAATAAAAGTAGTAAATTTAAGTAAATACCTAAGGTATGGGGCATGATGTCCATCAAGGCTCCCAATTAGGATAGATAAGATGCATGAGGTCCCTCATGACATCAGAAAATTGTGTGTGTGTGTGTGTGTGTGTGTGTGTGTGTGTGTGTGTGTGTGTGTGTGTGTGTGTGTGTGTGTGTGTGTGTGTGTGTGTGTGTGTGTGTGTGTGTGTGTGTGTGTGTGTGTGTGTGTGTGTGTGTGTGTGTGTGTGTGTGTGTGTGTGTGTGTGTGTGTGTGTGTGTGTGTGTGTGTGTGTGTGTGTGTGTGTGTGTGTGTGTGTGTGTGTGTGTGTGTGTGTGTGTGTGCGTGCGCGCGCGCGTGCGTGTGTGTGTGTGTGCGTGCGTGCATGCGTGTGTGTGTGTGTGTGTGTGTGTGTGTGTGTGTGTGTGTGTGTGTGTGTGTGTGTGTGTGTGTGTGTGTGTGTGTGTGTGTGTGTGTGTGTGTGTGTGTGTGTGTGTGTGTGTGTGTGTGTGTGTGTGTGTGTGTGTGTGTGTGTGTGTGTGTGTGTGTGTGTGTGTGTGTGTGTGTGTGTGTGTGTGCACATGTGTGTTACAAGCAAATATAAGTGTCATGGTGTAGAATCATATAGGTAAGCAAACATACAAACACATGAGACACATAAAATATAAGCCAAAGGGACATAATACAAAGGACATGGGCACATGCCACCAAGTTCAAGAATGAAGATATATAAGGACATGTTCAATTGTCCACATACAAAACCAATAAGCAATTTGGTTAGAAGGACATGTTTAAATTTTTGCATATATAAGCATGAAAGAACAGACACAAGGGACATGGGAAATTGTCTAAGGCATACAAATAGAGAAGTGGCATAGAATCCAAGGAACAATGGAATATTAAAATGAACTCAAATATATAAAAAACATAGGAAACATAGTCAATTCTAATATAGGAACTAGAAATGAAAGCATGTATAATTGTGTAATAAAATCTATATAGATGCTAGGGTATATATATAATGAGTCTGACTGGTGATAGTCAATAAAAATATAATTAATTAATAGAAATTATCAATATCAAGATAAATCAATGAATAAATGGAATGTATAATATGAAAATATAAAACCTAGCTATATAAACTATGTAGGAGATGCCCCTAATTAGGAATATCTATCAATGCATAAAACTGGATTATTGTAAATGCCCCTAATGAGTAGATGATAGGTGATCTAAATTAGTGTAGTGGACTAGAGTCCTATCTAGAATCTATAAGTACTCAACAAGAAAAAATGAAGAATATGTGTATGATAAAACTAACTATACTAAAATAACTAGAAATATATAATATTTGGCAAGTAGTAGAATTGTAAACATAACAATTCATAAAATCTTTAAAATTTTGTATTTTGACATATTATATTATTTTTGTGTTTTATGAGTATAAGCTATGTACAATCATATGAAAATAAACTATGTACAATGAGCGAGAGAGAAAAGGAAGTATGTATGAGGTAAGGAACCATATTAACTAATTATTCTCATGGGAGACTCACTATCACCATGACCTATGTCAAAAATAGGAATTATAATCTCTCATGTAGTGTGATTGATATATTGTAGTTGAATGTTGTTGCAGTAGGAATATGATATTTTTCCTCACTAAAATAATAATATTATTCATCATAATCATAATAACTTTGAATGATAGAGGTAACTACCTCATAGTATGGAGTTGACATTACTAAATTTCGTTTTGGTATATTGATGGTGATATTTCCCTTTAAAACTATGATTATTGTAGACATATGGTGTTGTGGAAGCTCTTTTCCTAGAAAGCCTTGTTTAATAATGCTTTATGGATGAGCATGTTTTTGAATTCACAACTTAATCTCTTACTCTTTTTGTAATATATATTATGTATCTAGATGTTTTGCCATAGTAAAATATATATATGACTAATGTAATTTAGGATGTTTAATTAATCCAAAACATTGCTAACAAATATTATCCACTACTAGAATATGAGTAGTGATGCCTTGGGCTTACTTTTTTAAACCTTGACCATGATAATCACACTATTTTAGATACTTTTGACCAAACCCATACCATATTGAATATTTAACCTCACTATAGAGAGGTGTATTCACTTTATTTATATATACTTGTATTATTTCTTATTATGATTGTGATTTTGGAACCTTTTATTTTTTTGAGTTATGCTTTGGTAACCATTTTTGTACTATTTATAAATTTTACCCTTTTTTAAATTGAAATTTTTCCATTGTATGTTGTGTGGATGATGTGTCACTGTGTGAGTCACCTATATCCATTATCTCTTGTATTTTCCTTTTCAATGCTAAACATGAATCATTGTGGTGCCTATTGTAGACAAATATTGCACCCTAGGAGATGGTGTTCTAGCCTCTCTCATATTTAGAAAACATGCTATTACCTCTAGGCTTGTGTATTGCCTATAGTATAGGTAAACATCTAGGTTAAAGGGATAACTCCCTAGATTTATCTCTTAATCTCACACACTACACTAGACTAGGCACTTGGGGGTGAAAAGGGAATAAAATAACATAAATTAACCTATCCTAATGAGGTGATACACTATAATATTAGTCCACAAACACACTTTCATATACACTAATAGAGAAAGATTCTAAAATAGACCTAAATTCTATCACATTCTAGCATAAGTGTTTCTCATAGAGGTAGATTGTTATGCATAACTAGAGGTGGGTGAAAATAATGTATGATATTATAAAATACTACTCCCTCTCACACTTCAAGTACACCTATACAAAAAATACATGCCATGAGACCTATTAGAAGAGATGCCACTCACACAATGCACACAAGGGTAGAATGAAATCAAGGAGAAACAATCATCATCACTTGTCATTAAAATACACCACTTAAGATACTTAGGCAGGATGTGCAAAGAAAAAATTAACTTCATAACTTTATTCAAAGGAAAAAATAAGGTGCCAAACTAGTAGGTCTTTGTCATACTAGGTGTGTACTAGATATAATTGCCAAAATAGCTTGCCTTTATATGGAAAAGGAGAAGAGAGAGAAGAAAATAAGTAGAAAGGTCACAAGTCCATTTGTGTCATCTTCAAAAATTTCATCACAAACATGTCATTCTCCCTCAAGGTGGCATAAAGACCCTTCATCTTCTTCTTTGAAACTACCCTTTGGTGATGACTCCAATGGACTATCTAAAACTACCATACAGTTACTTGACACCTTTTCACTATCATGAAAGTATGGAAATAAAATTTTAACAGTCCTCATATGCCTCCCTAACTGATGGTGTTTCTTGCACCATTCTCATTCATTATCTAGTAACCATTCATTAACCCTTTAGTCCTCACTCTTCACATTTGTCATTAAAATGACTTACAGTTGCTCATGGAGATGTGTTTCATAGGTGTTAGAACATATATTGGAAGAATATTTATCCTTTGGTATATCAAATAGACCTCTAAATATTCAATATCCTAATTCTTATTTTTAGACTTGAACACTCACCTTACATTCTCATTATCCCACTTATATTACATATAGTGATCAATTTAAAAGAGAGCCTTCAATGCAAAACTGAGGTGAAATATGAGTATGAGGGATTATAAAAATTCTATGTAGACTTCCTACAATTATTTTCATCTATCAACTCCCTTATGTACTTATAGAATCATTGAAATCCTATAAGAAATAGAGAAATATGTCTATCCATACAAGTGACAGTATGGATCACATGGGTGTTAAGGAGCCTAGGAGAGTGATAAAATAGTATAAATCACCTTCAAATACATTTGACCATGTTTGGATGAAAATTCCTTCATGTCTTCACCATCAGTTTTGAATAAGGGGTTTAAGAGGGTTTTTGGGATGTTTGGACTAATAAGGATTGTTCATAAAATATTGACACCCAACCTTAGAACCAATATCACAAATTTGGGGTATATGAACCCATTCAAGTATCCCCAAGTGATTAAAGTCTCATGCACAAGGTTCATATAGGTATGAGCATTTGAAAATGGCCTCTTAATCTTTCTCTTATATTTTGTGTACCTCTAAAATGATTTTAGGTCAAATTGACCACTCTATTCTACTTCCATGTAAACCAATGGATGTTTTGTAATCTCCACTCTCAATTTAAAGTCATTAACTAGTTTTTAAAAATTAACCTAATGTTATAAGTGATATTGGAAGTTATTAGGGTTCATTCTCAATTTAGACCTAATAGGTTTATACTACATGTTTATGTGTATGCCCACTTATAGGTTCTTCCCATGACTTTAGTTTAACTTAAATAGTTTTTCACATCCACTAAACCTATAAAATCATCTCAAAGTGATCAAAGACTCCCTATCACATTCTCTTACCTTTCATGTACTCTGCCTACAACATTGTCTTGACTAGGAGTACCCTCCATTTGAGACAAAATAGAGGGCATATCCCTTATTTTTATAACCAAAGAGAAATTATGGGAGGGTATAATATTTATTTTCCACCTTATATATAAATTTTTATGGATATATATCTTCTCTAGGTTCCTCAATAGTTTAAATCTTTAATATAGACTTATGGTATTATGAGGACTGTGCACATAATTTTGTTTGGGCTTGATATCCTTGAGCTATGACTATAGGTTAAGATTATTAATTTATAAAATCAATTTTTAATGTGTCATTTCCAATTTGAAAGTTATTTTATTATTATCTATCCCTCATACACCTCTGCCAACTTTCTAAACTTGCTCTATCTACTAGCCGAGGCTAGTCTATTGACTAGGTTAACTATCACCTATAAGTGATAGTCAGAGAGAGTTTAAAGGGTCTCTGTAGATACTCATTTGTGTTTGATTAATTCAGCACTTTCTCTTTATCCTTATAAAATATTTGTATTAATTCTAATTTGAGTGAACATCTATGCCTATAGGGTTTATTTCTTGTGTCCTACCATGAACACTCTATGGGTCTACAATCAGACTATAGATGCTTCATTGGAAATATGAGACCTTATTTTAGGTGATGTCCTATGTAAAATCACTATACATCAGCTCTTTTGACTATTTATAAGTCCATATGTGCCATTCCACACCTATATGATATCATCTCATACTTATAGACCATAGTTTCACTTCAACACTATAGGTCACTGCAAGTTTAGTTGATTTTAGTCATCCTAGCACAATGTTTACTAAGTCCTTCGGGTCAAATTTTTTTGAGTTAGAGACCATTCCAACATAATCCTTTTTTGATCAAATAATCTTCCTTTCATGTTGAGAAGTGACATATCCATTCAATCTACAAGAATGAAGTGGTTATAATTGCACAAAGTGCATAAACACATAATAATAGATGATTCATTATCTAATCAAAGAACTTATTTAGAGATATTAAGATAAGTATTCCCACTAAGTAGGTATTCCAACTCTAGTTTATTGTAAGTTCTAAATTATTGCAAGATCTACACTACGAACCATAGATGACTTGAGAACCTCCATTCAAGTCATGAGAATGAGCAAAACCTATTACTTAAGTTTTGAATAGCCTTACAGTCCTTTGTGCACACCTATATGTGGTTGTGGGTGACTATGTATATTAAAAATTTGATCAATCCTCACTTAGTGCATTAGAAACACATCTCAATCAACTTCTAGGCCCTTTAATGGAAAACATGGATTGATCATGCTATGTAAGAAGTGAGAACATTTTAACATTGGCTTGTAATCACACACAAGACTACACAACATTGAAATTGACATAATGGAATGTTAAAATAATGACATAAATAATCAAGGAATATCCAACATATAGTGAATATCCAACATACAGTGAATAAATAACATTCAATGTATGTTGGATATTCACTTGACATACTTTTCCTTAGAAATAAATTATACAAGTAATTAGAAAGGCCAAAAAGATGACATAAGGGAATGTTAAAATAATGACATAAATAATCAATGTGTAAAACATATTAAATGACATTAAACATGACCATGTGACCATTTTACAACCTAGAAAGATGATATAGTAAGTTTTACTATATAGGATTTGACCTAATTTAACCTAGGGTCAAATTTTGTCAATAGTGCCCATCACAAAAATATCTGGATCTCCTCATTGGGTATAGAGGAGGTAGGTTGATCAACTTAACATTTATAATTTCCCTTAGTGTCTCACTTTAAATCTTATTTAATCTTTGAATGTTTTTTTAATAACTAGTTATATATGTACTTTCTTTATTTATGATCTAGATATGTAACATTGTTTCCCACAAATTGATTAGGTGAAGATTCATATACATGATTTACACTATTATGCCCTTGAGGCCTTTATTTCATAAATTGATTTTATAATGTTGTAATATTTTCATGTAATATTTGATTATATTTTTGTAAAGTGGTAATTATCTTTCTCATACTGATAATTTGACCACTTAGAGTTTCATAAGTGTAAACCTAGTTGTTTTTTTATTGAACATGTAGGCACACACCTTCTAGGGAGGAGGTGTGAATAAGCTGAGTAGGGGGATTAGTGATAGTGTTAAAGGTTTTATCATCTCATGGATTAATTATAAAATGGACTTGGCTAGAGGGAAATTATCTATCACCCTCATGGATATGAGGAGGAAAATGAGATTATTTCATGTGGATAAGATATGACATTGAAACTTGGAACATAGTTGTTAGTTTATGCGTTAAATCCTCTATGTGTGTATGGATTTTATTGTTAATATAATTTCACATAGGATAAACATAACATGATATGAAATATGTGAGATATTTAATTTGATAATAAGTACCATTTATATATGTGTTGATGTCTTTTCAAAGTTCATTCTGAATTAAAGGGAATAAGCATACAAGATAGTTTGAAATTTTACAATAAAAAGTAATTAATTTATTTTTTCATTATGATCATGATTAGAAGAGAGATGAATCTAAAATATGAGTATGAATATAAATATTAAACAAACCCTAAGTGTGTCTATGATTAAGGTTTTTTTAATTTAGGGTTTATTTTCAAATTTTCAAATTATATGTAAATAAATTGGAACCATACAATGAAATTGATATAATTTAGTTAGGTTGTCTAAAAAAATTATAAAAATATAAGTATGCATTCCTAAATTATTGAAAATAAATTTGGATTAATGTAATATAGGGTTTGAATCAATATTCAAGGTAAGTCAAGATTACCAAATGATTTAACTTTTTTTGGTTTTTACACATGTAATTCCCATCTTTGGTTAAAGGGTTGAGTTATCTAAATTAGTAAAATAAAGTACAATAATTAATATTCTAATTTGTTATGATTTTGACCTTGTTTGAATTTATATAAATATCAATAAATAGGGATAAATAAAGACTTAGTTAAAATAATAAATGTCATAGATAATTTGGGTTATGAATTTTGAGATTTGAGTAATAGTTTGTGTCATCAATAGGATTATGATATTCATCTGTTCACTGGATAATAACACCCAGTTTAGATAGTAGTGTTATCTTTGTGTAGTGTCTTGAATGTGGCACTAATGTCCCATTTATGGGACTATTCCTATTTTTAGGAGCACCTACACCTATGTTTGTATGTTCTATTCTTGCATGACTAAAACCTATAATTATGTATTGTACCTTAAAAGCTTTATTTGATCTACAAACTATAGTTTTATTTATAAGTATGATGTGATAAAGAATTCAGTGTGTGTTAGTAAGATGGTATAGAAATATTAAACACTTTTCTATGTAGATATTTTCCTACATACCAATACTCTAAACAGGGATAAAGTTGGATGTAGTTCTCCCACCTAGTAATTGATGTATGTGCAAGTGAATGCTAGAATGAGAGTGGCATTGGTTGACTTGAATGTGATTGAGTTTTGGAATGTTTAAAAACTATAATTAGGGATATTTTTAATGGTATTATGTATAAATTAGGGAAGAATAGGGATAAATTACCTTTATTTTGCACAATTGTGTATTTGATTTGAATAGATTTTGCATCTATTTTGCATATAGTGAAGAGAGTTGGATTAGACTTGTAATTATAGGGTTATGTTTCTTGTATAGATAATAAAATGAGCACAACCAAACCTTAAGAGGGGTACACATTTGAAAAAATCTCTTTTGGGAAGAGTTGGGGCTAAGAATAGTATCACCCAATTGGGGACACTAGAGCCATATGGATGTAGTGTTCTAAATATGGAACTAATGTCCACTTAGTAGACTGCTAAGAAATTTTGATTGGGGTCAGTTATGATAGTTATGGGACTATGTCTTAACTATTTGTAGATGATTTTAGTCTATTAAGTGACTATAAATATAAATACAAGGCTCTATAATAGGTAGATGGCTAGCCTAGGGATAGGTTAACTCAAAATATACTCAACATCCTATTACTAATTTTATGTGATTACAATTTGATAATTGATTATGTTGACTAAAATAAAGTAGAAATAGGAAAACATGGAATATATCTTTTTGTACAAAACTATAAATTAGGTCAAAATCACTTGTAACATTTTTATTTAGGTCTATATGCACATATTTTACCTTCAATAATTTTTGAAAGACATACAGTTAACTTTTTAAAGGTTGAAAACCATAATAAGTATTTAAATGGTCAAAATTCATATAAATAAAAAATGTGGAGTGTAACTAGGATCAACTAAACCCAATCATCCCCATTGTTACTAATTTATCCATACATATCCAATAATCCAAGGATGGGAATCAAGCCCATGTGGTTCTCACACTTAAAGTGTTTTATGAAATTGTGCTCCTTTGACTTTATGACTATATGAATATATAATTGATCATGTTTTGATTAGGGTTGAATAAAAATAGTTTGTGATTTGATTGAGCATTGTTTAAAATTATTAAAATATTAATTTAGAAGAATAGGTAAATTTTTATCAGTGTGTAACCATGTAAATATGCCTCTATCATAAATATTTTAAGTGTAGGAATAAATGACTTAAGTGTACCTTTATAGCAATCTAAAAAGGAAAACCAAATGCTAAGAATAAAAAAAACATAGAAGATAGGGTAAGGGAGGATATAATATAAAAAGTTTCCCATTAGAGTGTTTAAGGTAGAAACATCCCATAGGGACATGAACACCTCCCACTATTGTCCCTATTACACATGTTTTTCCCTAAGGGAAACATGTGTATTTTTTTGATCTAGGTTTGGCCATACAAATGAATAAGGGAATTTTTAGTAATTAGAAAAAAATTTAGGTTATAGATAATGATTTATAAAATAAATAGGTTATATACACGATTAGGATATGGTGAACTTGTAAAATATGTAATAATTAAGTGCACAAGCTAATTAAGGATAAAAGGGGTAAAACTAACATGATCAATAATTCATGACTAGATTTAGGTTATTATATTTCCCCTCATTTTAATATAGAAATAAAGTTGATAGATTAAAGGAAATATATACCTTAGTGTGTATATCATACTTTTTATTCAAGATAGTACTCCAATCATAAAATTCACTTTACTCTTATGTATAACCTTGAAAAACATGAAATAGTTAATATTTTATTTTGAAAAAAGAAATTAAAAATTGCTTGAATATTGAAATTTGGAAATGTTTGAATCTTTAAATTTGTTTGAACTTGAATTTTGGAAATTCTTGAATTTAAAATGATAATAAGGGAGGAATAAACCATGTGTGTGTGTGTGTGTGTGTGTGTGTGAAACCGATGTTATTTTTGTGAATTTTCTTGGAGATGATTATTCCTTGAAAAATTAAATAATTTTTACTTCCCATGAAGCACATGGAAGAGGTTTGTTTTTTATCTAATGGAGAATTTGAGGCTAATTAATCCCAAAATTGAATTTTACATTTAGAATATAAATAATACCCATTGAGGGATGTAAAAAAATAAATTTAACCTAGTTGATCTTCATAACCCAAAAATGTGAAACACGTTGAAAAATAAAATGGATTTGTAGAGATAATGCTATAGGGAAATGATCCTTTAAGTTATGCATTATGAACATAAACTAAATCAACCACTATAGATGTCTTGAAGATTTAGTTTAAACTTTATTCATAAACACATGATCAAAAGAGAATGGATTACACATGTGATCCTACCATGTCCATATCTTATCAAATTGTAATTTGATAATTTGAAAAATAACATAGTGTGCATGAATAATTATCATGACCCCACTATAATTATAGAATTTGTAAATGTATGTAGATGCCACTTCTAAATTATATTTGAAACATGTGAATAAACCTATATCATGCACTCAAAACTATGTAAATTTATATTTGAATATTAAATATGAGTGCATATGAATTAAATATACCCTAATAATCTATGCCAATAAATAAAATATGACTCATTTTACAACTTTGAAACTATGTTTTGTACCAAAACTAATTTTTTAATCTTGAAAAGGCTTATCTTATGTATGATAATCCCATTGAAATCATGAAACCTATGTTTTTGCTCTTAAAACATGCCCTAATTTCACCATGAAATCATGGAAACTATTTTTTCTCTAAATATTTGGTATTTTTTCTAGTGAACTTGGTGACTCTTGTTTGTTTAGGTCATCATATTTACTAGAGGACCTTAATAAATTGGAGTCATAGTGTCATGAATTATTGTTTTTACCAAGTACAAAACTCAAATTTTCATCTTATTCACTCAGCCTCAAAGAGATTACTTTTGGGGATTCATCATTGTAATTATATTAGTTTTTTTAAATATAATAATTTGGTCAGTATCAAATCATGTTTTGAATTTATTTAAATTTCCTCTTTTAGAAAATTTAACCTTAGATTTGTGCAAATTATCTGACTGCTTCTTTGAGTTTCTACATATTTTTCCTAAACTCTTAGGCATATTAGTGATCCCTTTCAAAACTGATTGATTGAGTTCTTAGTGTTGTTTCATATTTGATTTGGTCACTTTATGGGGGATTTTAGACTAAATTTATTAGGGGTTTAGTGAGAATTATTGCTCATATCTTCTATATTGATTTGAGTTGGTTCCATTTCTACTTTGTTTCAATTTAGATGGTTGAGTCTTAGCATTGATTTATCCTTTGTCTTGGTCAATTTTATTATAAATGATCTAATTTAGTTGTAGTTAGAGTAGATGGGATTATTTTACTCATTGGGTTTGTCTCCATTTGATCTAATTTATAATAATTTTTGATTGAAAATGACTAAGTGTTTCCATTATTGTATTTTTTTGACTTGGTCATTTTTATTTAGATTGTGATAAATTTACTGGTGATTTAAATTTTAAGATATTATAGAATGTAAACCCTAGGTTGTTAAAGTATTTGATTATAAAAAATTAGGGTAGAAATATGCAATAAATATAAACATTGATTCATATAAGAAGTGACATAATATGATATTTCTAAAAAAATAACAAATGACATAAATAAGTACATAGATAGAAACTAATTGAGATGGATGACCCGAGGGATAAAAACTAGTGTGAAATATTATCTACATGTCATGAATAGGGTCCAAGTGTCACAAACCCTCTTGGATAGTAGCATTGTACCTTATATAGTAGCATGCCATTCTAGTGTCCTACTTTTAGTGATAGTGTCCTTTGTGATAAAAATATTTGATCTTCTAGGTTCACCTCCAAATGAGTTTAGTCTACTATACCTATGTGGATGAGCCCTAATTCATTATCTATGCACTATTTTGAGTTGATTTAGGAGAAAACCATATACCTCCATGTTGTTAGGGTATTAGAGTCGTAAAATTATCAAAAGTTTGATGTTAGCTATGTGGGATGGACATACTCAATGCCCTATTGTGTTAAAATTTACCTACATAGCAATACTTTGAAGAAGGATCAAGACTAATATAGTTTTTCTACTTAAGTGCTTGGTGAAAATATATATGAATGATAGTATTAGTGTCAAAATATGTGATTTTATTGAGTCTTAAGACTATAAATCTATGTATTCTAAGATTGGGATGAATAGTGATGATTGTATGTATAAGTAGGTTAGAATGGGGATTAATAACCTTGATTATGAACAAATAATTTTAAGATTATTTGTGTATTTTGCATTTGATTTCCATCTAGTGGATAAAGTGCTAAAATTCATGTATTTATAATAATCTAATGTTTGTGTAGATTTTTAAATTAATCTAGGCCAACTCTAGGTGTATTGGGAATTAAAAATATATCCATTAGGGTTTAAATTTGGAAAAGGACACTAGTGATAAGAGTGGGACACTAACACAACATGCTAGTGTCTAGAGTATAGTGCTAGTATCTAGGTGGCAAAACCTGAGGCACTAGGGGACTAAATCTATAGGGGAGGATTTGGGATTGATTTTGATATGTTTAGGGATGTGTAAGGCCCACATGAAAGATGGATAATTATTTAAAGAGGCACTAAGACATGTATAAATATAAGCTAGGAATGGGTTGTCTCAAGTGACACTCATTACATTCAAATGACATTTTATATGATTACATTTTCATCCTAATTTATTATATAAATGTATCAAAGTGAAATGATTAGGATAAAGGAAAAATAGTCATACTTGGACTTACCTATGAGTAAAATCTCATGAAATTAGGTTTATGTATGTAAAGTGTGATCCCTTATGTATCCTAGTGATATCGTGTGTGTGTGTAGATAATGATCAAATTAGTGAATAACTTGGACTAACCTAATGGATTAATCAATCCCCATGGGTGGGTGTCTTAATAACTCAATCCTATTTTGACTCCATCATTTCCCACCCCTGCTCTATGGATCATACACTATGAATAACTTGGATTGGATAGATGGCTTATCCAACCATCTTATGTAGGTAGCTCAAGAACTCAAGTAAGCTATGACTCCATCATTAAATACCTATGTGTTTTGGATCAATTTGTAATTTAAACTATGAAATGTAATTATAACTATGTAGGATGGACATGTGGCCATTTATAAACTCTAAAATGAAAAATGGCCAAGGGGCCTCTTGAGCACTCAGAAATCTAGCTCAAGGACTATGTGGAAATGTCAACCACTATAAATGGAATAAGGAATAAATATAGTGTGATAAATAGTGAAAATGGTGTATAAAGTATATAATGTAGATAATGACATGGAGTTTGTCATTCCATCTAAAATGAACTAGTGTAAAATAGATCATGTAAAAACAATGTCCCACACACATGCCTCTAATTCTTATAAATATGCATATGGATTTTGGATTGAGTTTTAGTAATATGTGTATGAGTATCTAAAATTAAAATGGGAGTGATCATGTATCACGTAATTCCCTAATTTGAGCAAACCTAGTATGATTTTGTGTAAAATTAAGAATAAACTGATCAAATCTGATAACATATGACTAAAACTATGCAAATATGGGACATAACTACTATGCCATTATATAAAATATATATTTTACTATTTATAGGCTAATAGATAATAATGATATACCTTATTATCACACCAAAATAATGTCCTACTTTTAGGCTAGTGTCCTTATATGTTTTTATATGCAAATTGAAATTGATATGTGTTTGACTATTTTTCATTGTGTTTTCCTAATTCTGAGCTCTAGAATTCTATTTCTACATGATAAATACTATACTCTGAGAACACTTATATGTATTAATATATATTAAAAACCACTATGAATACCCCCTATTTTAATGGGAATTATTGTACCTATGTAATAACTATCTTCAGAATAAAAAAATCTGCATGATGTGTGTTAGGTTAAAAACATGTAAGACATATACATAATAAACAAATATAATGCATATACATGACATGAGAATGTAATATAATATAAACATAATTTTTTAATATACAATATATGTTAGATCTAACATTCACAAGGTTTTCAAGATATATATATATATATATATATATATATATATATATATATATATATATATATATATATATAATAATGCAAGCATCTGTATGAGCTGCATAATCTGAGAATAATCTATATAAACTATCTAGGGGGATGGGGCATGATGTCCACCAAGGCACCCAAGGAGTAAGGGAAGATGCATGAGGGCACTCATGGAATATAAAATTAGGTGTAAGTTTAACAAGAAATAGACAAGTGTCATTGTCTTGATGCATGCATGAAATCATACATACAACAAACGTGAGTCACATAAAGTAGGATAAAGGGCCACATTATAATGTAGATGGGCACATGTCACTAAATCTAAGAGATTAGTATATAAAAGGACATGTTAAAATGTCCACATAAATAAACAATAAATAGGTTGCCCTAGAGCCACATGAAATGATATGTTCAAATGTCCATGTACATAGTCAAGAAGGCACACACAAGGACATTGGTAGATGTCCAAAGCACACATACAATGAAATTAAGTGGTGTAGAGTCATATAATAATGAAATATTAAAATTCCAAAATAAAATATACACAATCAATTTTAAACTATGAAATCTATAAATGAAAGTATGCATGAACATGTGGTACGAATCTATATATGAGTAAAGATGTAAATAAACTAAGTCTATAGTGGTAGTATTTATTAAAAAATAATTAGTAGTATGGGATGATCAATATCAAGATATAATCAATGATAAATATGTGATATAGAGTATAAAAAGATATATCCTAGAAAACTAGAATCTGTGTAGTATGATGCCCCCAATGGGTGAATGTATCAATTATGAATATATGTATGTGTGTATGTTCCCACAATGGGTAGATAATATCAAATCTAGATCTATATGATGGATTGAGTCCCATAAGAATCTATGAACACTCAAAAAGAATAATTAAACCATATATTTAATTTATAAAACTAACTACACTAAGATATATAGTATATTTAGTACCTAATAAATATAAAGAATCTAAACATGGATATGAAAACAATATAAATTTTGTGCTTTTGAAAAACATTTGAATGTTTTTGTATTTTGAACATGTTATATTAATTTTATGTTTTTTGAGTATATAACTTATGTATAAGGAAACATGAAAATTAAACTATATAAAAGGAACAAGGTAAGAGAAGCCATGTACAAGTAGAGAGGAACATACTACCCAATAAATCTCATAAAAATCATAATCAATGTGGCCTATATCAAATAAAGGGATAGTGATCATGCATGTTTTGTGATGAGGTATCTAGGATCTGTGAATAGGATGCATTAAGTGATATGTAGCTAAAATTACTTTTTAAGTAGGGCTATGTATCTGAGAAGGTAATTGAACTAGCTTATGAACTGTATGGTTCATAGAGACCCATTTAGTAGAAGTTGTAACTAGAGTGGATGCTCTATGGTGTGATGTTTCTCTATGTGGTGGTGATGATATAGGCCATATAGAATCCACAACATGTCTCTAATGCATGGGTCTCTATAATATAGATATTTTTGGGAGATGATGCATATATGGTACTACTGTAAGAGTAGACCTCACCTACACTGGTTGAATAAATTTTATCTAATGTGTGCTAATAGACTTTGTGGTACTAAATATGAACAAGTGTTTATTTTATAATTAGTTGTGGAAAAGGTAAAAGATATTCATATGGAAGGCCCTTAATTATAACCACCTTATTAGTATGTGTATATTTGAGACAACTATGTATGGTGGATGTAATGGCTTGAAGTTGTTGTATCCAAGGCCTACCCAATAACATATCAAATGTACCTGAACTATGTATGACTATGAATCTATTTTCCATGTGTTCAATACAAACCTATAATGGTAGTATTATCTCTTAGATGGAGCTCTGAACATGGACACTAAAACCATGAATAATTGTATTTGTCTAAGAAATGTCTAGCTTTGAATAACCAAGTGCTATATAAGTGTGATAGTATACAAGTTGACACTTAACCCATTATCAAAAATGACACTTTGAATATGATGATGATTAATGTAGGTTCCTAAAAAGAGTGCATCGATATCTATGTCATTATAAATTATCTCTTTCTTTGAAAAATTAATAAGAGGTCTAGTTGGCACTATAGTATGATACACCCTAATGATATTATTTAAAGGGTGTGTGTCCATCATGATGGTGGTGGATGTGCTTGATAAGTATAGTGAAAACTTGAAGTGCCTATTGTATCATTATTTTTATGTATTGTACATGGATCTAAAAATATTAGCAATGCTTTTTCTTTCATTTTTGATGGTTTGGGTGCCTCTATAGGAGTGTTGAAATTAATGATATTAGATTCTATAAAATCTTGTATCTTATGCAATAAGCTAATGAATTTATTTTTAGCATGGTTTGGTGACTTATGATAGTCATAAAATTCATTAGAATCATAGTTCTTTGGAAGAGTCCTATTCATAGAAACCTCTTTGATGGGAGGGAGATATAACATTTCATTCCAAGAGCTACTATATAACATGTGTTGGAGACTGAGGAAGATACATGAAAGGTCTCCTTGGAGGATTTTATAGGACCATGTAAGGAGATGGCTCTAAAGCTACATTAATTATCATTTTTAAATCATATTTTTTTTCTCATTTAAATTTACCTTGTATGAGGGATTATTAAAACTATTAGTACTTAAATATAACCTAGTTGTGTACTTTAGTTTGCCCATGTAGAAAAGCATTACTTCTGATTCTTTCATTATATTACAAATATATATGAATGAAGGAAACTTATTTATTAAGATAACTTCGTGCAATGCTAGTAACAAACTCTACTTAAATATGTCTTGGAGTTATCTATTTTACATGTGGCTAGTCATATTTGCTAATATAGTTTAATATCATAAGACATTCAATATTTGGCTCATTTGATTTTTTTTGAGTTGTGACACTTGATCATAGGAAACCTTATCACTGATATTGATTTAAAATTATTCCAAAAACATATATACCATTTGATTCAATATTGTGATAGACTGCTCTGATGGGATGATTAGTAAAATCATAAAACCATTGTAATGTATAGTCATTTAAATGTGAGAGAATAACTTATTAAGGAGCCAATCATTAGACACATAGTCCAAACATGATATGTGGAAATCTTGTATATGGTGCTATGGTTCACCCTTAACATCATATAAATTAATCTTAATGCCAAAAATCTAGAATGCAAATGAGTTGTCATTATTTTTTGTTCTAAAGGTGTATGTAAAAGAACATGAGAATCCAAGGCATGAAATGGCCTAGTAGCACCATGTTGAAGATGTAACATATTAGCCTATAAATCATCAATCCCATGAATAAGAGATTATAAATATAGAGATGCAGAACTAACCATAAGTGGTGTTTCCATTGTTGAAGGTTTTAGAGTTAAAACAAGTTATTATCGAATCTGAGTTGCCCCCAAAGTAGGAGTAACGATATTATCATTTAGCATTTTAGAATATTGACCATCACTATATTTTTGAATATATTCATGGATAATATGGATAAGGTCATCTTACATATTTTAATATTTATAAATTAAATCTTTTGATTATCTTTAATTATTCTCATCGAATTGGTTATCAAATTCTACCATTGTAGGTTTGAAAGTATGAAAACAAAATGTTGTATATTTTTAACCTTTATACTAAATTTAATCTATTAGATATTTCCAAAATAAAATAAAAAATCAAATTTGAGATTATAAAACTAAATTTTGATAATAAAAAACAAAGGGATAAAAACCCTAAGAATAGTTAGGCCTAGGGTTTGGGTAGTATTCAAAGTAATTTAAGTTCACCAAATGATTTAAGTTTTAAGGGATTATGGAATGTAAACCATAGGTTGTTAAAGGGTCTTAATATAGTAAATAAGGGTATAAATATATCCAATAATTTTTATAAAAATTGACCTAATATAATATTTTTAATAATAGTAGTGAATGACATAAATAAGTACTTAGTTGGAAACTGATTGAGATGTATGCTCTAAGGGCTAAAAACTAGCGTAAACATTTATTTGAGTGTTAAAAATAGGATCTAGGTGTTATAAACCCTTATAGATAGTATTTTTGTAGCTTTGATAGTAACACAACATGATAGTGTCTTAATTTTAGCACCAATGTCATATGTTCCAAAACTATTTGATCTTCTGGGTGTACCTCTAGATGAGTCTGATCCACCTGTATATGTGTGGATGAACCCAAGTTCACTATATATACACTATTTTGAGTTTATTTACTATAAAAACATATAATTCCATGTTATTTTGGTATTAAAGTGGCACACTTATCAAAATTTTGATGTTAGATAGGTAGGATGGACATACCCAACACCCCATAGTATTGAGAGTTTCCTACATACCAATACTTCGAGGAGGGATCAAGCCTAGTGTAGTTATCTTGCCTAAGTGCTTGGGATAGGTGAAAGTGAATGCTAGTATGAGTTTCAATTTTAATGCTTTGAATAATTATTGATATTATAAATATATGTAATCTAGGCTTGGATGGTTTTATATGACTATATATAGAAGTAGGTTTGAAAAGGGATCGATAACCTTGATTTTACATAACTTATTCTAAGCTTATTTGTGTATTTTGAATCTAATTTCATCTAGTGGATAAAGGGTTAAATGACATGTATTTATAATAATTTAGTGCTTGTGTTTAGTTTGAAATAGGTCTAGGTTTACCCTATATGTCTTAATAATTGAGAATATATCCATTGGGGTTGAAATTTGGGAAAGGACACTAGTGCTGAAAGTGGAACAATAACACAAGATGCAAGTGTCCAATGTATAATTATAGTGTCTAAGTGGCATAAACTAAGGTATTAGGGCCTTGAATCCTTATAAGAGGGCATGTAACTAATTTTGAGATTTATATGGATGTTTAAAACCCACATAAAATTTGGATAAATGTTGAGAGAGGTCCTAAGATAGGTCTAAGGATAAGCTAGGGATGGGTTATTTCAAGTGACTCTCATTACACTAAAGTGACATTTTATATGAATAAAATTGTGGGTATGAGAAATTGGTTATTTTAATTATTTTTTTATATCTATCTTGGACTTCTTCCTTGACTATTCAAGAGTTATTTTAATTTGAAAATTCAAAAAGGATAATGACTATTTTTTTTCTCATAGTCCATGGTTGAGTAAAAGTTTGTGACTTGTCACATTCTCATTTCCTTGTAAGATTTAAAAACTTAAGATATTTTTAAGAGTATCTAACCTTTTAAAACCCCACTTCCTCACTTCATTTATATGCCTTGATCATTGGGCATCACCCTTGAGCTTTCAAGTAATCGATATCATGCCACGTGATGATATCTTGCTTCTCCAAGGCCCTAAGGAAGTTAGTACAATTTTGGATTGTAATAGGGAACCCAGAAAAGTGGGATGTTACCACATGTCAAGACATTGGAATCCTTATAGTAGTGAGCACATATTAAAATTGTATCAAATCTCCCAAGTGAGTGAGGTGACACCATGTGGAAAAATCTCATCTCATTAGTGCAAAGAAATAGATAGTATAGTTGGAGTCTCTAATTGAGCCTTAGATGAGTGAGGATACACCATGTGGCATCACCATGCAAACTAAGGATACATGATCATCCTAGTTATAAATTTAAGAGCCTAAATTTTATAGTCCTCTTACATATCAAAACAATTTAGACCTAAAAATGGACTTGGATATTTACTAATTTGCTAATTACTCTCAGTTTCATTATGCATCTTGTATTTAATCACTTTAGTTTATTATTGACCCCTTTTTGGTTGATTAGAAAAGTGTTTATCATGTTTCATTTTTCAAACTTTCAATTTAACAAATTCTTGACCAAATTCACCATAGGTTTGGGCATTCGGGTATTTTTTTGTTGAATTTATTTTATATCTTCCCTGTCTTGAGTTAAAGGACTATGTCTTTACATGGATGTACCCATTTGACTCAATTAATTTACTTATAAATGAAATTTATTGACTTTTAATATTAATGGTTGGGTTTTTTTTAATTATATAAGTGGGTTTATTTTTACATCTCTTCATCTAAAATTAGCTAAGTGTTTATATTATTTCATTTTGACTTAGTCACTTTGGGGAATTTTAGGATAGATTGGTTGTTGGTTTCAAAAAGGGTCATTTTTATTCCTTCATTTTATCTTCCCTTTTATTACCTTTTTGGATTTTATTAGTTATTTTAATTTTAAATTTCAAAATTATAATGACTATTCTATCATCTTACAAGCTTTGGACAAGTGTTAAGATACCACTTGTCAATGATTCACTCCCTCATAGGGTTATGGGACATAATCTATTTCTAGAGGTCTACAAGACCCTAAGTGAATGGGATGGAAACACATGTCATGATCTGACTTACCTACTTCATCATGGTACTTTTATCTTTGATCTCATTTTTTCAGGAACCCAGATGAATGGGATGATTATATGTGGTGAAATCATGCATCTCTACAACCTAAAGATAGTTATTACACTTTAGACTAAACGTTTATGGTCCAAAGTAAAAAAACATGATGTCACATAATAATATCTAGTCTCCTCACATCTTAAATTTATTTCTATTCATTTAACACATTTCCAACCTCCTAAATTAGCATCATGTTACCACTTATCGTGATTTTAGGTATCCCACTATAATTAATACATCTTGGATTTTGAGATATGGATCACAACCTCTTATAGGAGTGAGATCATTTCATGTGGTGATATATCATTTCATCTCTACTTTAAGATGATCAATGTATGGTAAATCCACTATTAATCCCTTAATGAGTGTGGATTCACTCCATAGCAAGATCATGTTGATAATAGGATAATCTAACATCCTATTAAAAATAGACTTGAATCTTTACAAATTATTTAGTTGTATTTAGGGTTTTTTTATCCTTAGTAATTTGGTACCTATTTATCCCTTTTGACTTATTTTATTGGCTATGTATATTTATTCATCCTTGGAAATTAGTCATTTTTATCTTCAATTGGACTAAAATGGTCGAGGGTTTGATTAAGATAGGTAATTTTCTTCACTAAATCTTATTGTGATTTGTATTTTTATAATTTGGTTTAGATTAAAATGGCTAAAATTTTTATTATTTTTTCTTAACACTTAGTCAATATTTTAATTTTTAATGGAATAATTTGGATTTAGTTAAAAGGGACCTTTCTTTTAGATTTTATTTAGTTGTTTATACTTGAAATTTTGAATTCTAACAAATACCTTTTTCTTCTCAGGTATGGGCCCTTAGATAAGCAAGATGTGGCCATATATCAAGATATCACTTCCTTATGTCTCCTAGACTCTTTAATATTCATGCCAACTCATTCAAGCCCCAAATAAGTGAGATGGGGCCACATGTCTAGATCTAGTTTGACCACTCCCCATGGTAGCCCATGTGTCTTCAAGGCTTTAGTAAGGATCCAGATGTGTGATATATTGGAAAGTGTCATGATATCATATTATTAGTCCTATTTAAATTAAGAAATATATTTCTAACCCATTTACATAGTGGATAAATGAGAAGCTACCTTGTGGCACACTCCTACCAACAAGACTACATGTTGGCATCCTTGTCAATAAAGCATGATATTAGATTTGATAGATATTTTTCACATCAAAATTGTAGACCAAAATCAATTTCATTATATCTATAGATGAATTAAATGTTTCCACCTATTTAAATTATGCTTCACCATGGCCCTATGATTGTTCATGTAGATTTATGAAATAATAGATCCCTAAATGCCTTAGATGAATCCACATGTCAAAATACTAGAGATCTTGAGTAATCAAGTTATGTAACCTTTTTATAGGAATAATGAACTTTGAGTGAGAGATATCACACAATGTGGTGAGATCTCATTGTACTAAAGAGAAAGAAAATTGAAAGGATGTGGGGTCTTAAGGGAAATAAAAATAATAATGAAAATTCACCATGTAATGTGACCCTAACCCATGAAGACACACTATCATCTTTGAGTAGTGATAAGTATGCATGTGGTGTGACATTACTAAGGTGGATAATTAGACATCCATGAAAATAATTTGGACTTGAATTTGATGGCCCTCTTAGCTCATCAAAGCTATCAAGCCTAGAAATTAGACCATGGGTTTAATCTAATTAGGAAAATAAAATTATGATTTATTTATTATAAATAAAGGATCCTAAGATGTATAACCCAAGGAAATTAAGTGGCATCTTGGACCAAATATTGGAATACACGTTGGGGATCAAGAGTGGACCATAAAAGACAAATTTTATCTTAGCAAGGCATGATCTATGACTTCATAAAGCATAGCCAATTGATGATCCTAAGAATGATCCCAATACCATTCCATAGAATTTAGTCAAATTTTAATCATCTTAGTCTTTATCACTTGGATCATAGTTAAAAGGAAAGTTGGGTTGGTCTCAAGTAGACCCATCTCATTAAGGTGTCATAATCACCCATTTGTGGACTAAGTTGGTTAATTTTTGTACTATATATCTATTTAAGACAAATTTTACATTTTGGAAAGGGCTAGTTAATTTAGCATTAGTTCTGAAATAAAAGATCCATACCATTTTTTATTTCTTATTTTTCTTGATTTTTGTCAGGTAGTTTCCCTTTTTTGTGATATACATTGTTCTAGTGTATATTTTCTATTGTTAGACTAAGAAGGGTGAATCCCAAACATTGTTCCTTCCAAGCTACATGCATAAAAGTAAAAGGATATGAATTTAATTTACATTTCATACACATGTATATGGTGATCTTTTCCATCTTGATTTACAGTCTAATTTTCCTCAAAATTTATCACCATCTTTGTTTATGATTGTGTGAATGTTAGTCAAAGATAAGAGTGGTTTATTGGGAATTATCTAATAGAATGGACCAAGTTTATCTACATTGAAATAAAGGATCATTTCTCTTTCTCTCTACCATTCATATTTTGATCTTTTTTTAATAAATGATTAGCTTAAATTTGGAATATCTCATTTGTAATTAGTTCTTACATGTTCATCTAGATTGAATGTCCCTCACTTGTATCTTTTAAAGCATTGTTGAATCTAGCATATTGAAGGAAGTTACTAATAAATAAGGAGATATTTGAAAAATCTAATTGATATGATAATTTCCTAGTCTAAGTTTAATTTACAAGTATTAGAGTGAATTTTATGTGGGCCCCTTATATAGAAAAACTTGTATCATCCAATTGAGGCATCTAGTTCAACATGATCTGATAGATAGATACCTTAAGGAATTATTTTTTAAACCTATTTCCTTTTTGGATAGGTATAAAGGGGTATCTCCGCTATTTGAGTCTCTCCTTTGGCCTAGATGTTGGTGTGTGCCAAAATGCATGTCAACATATATGACACTATAAAGATGGCCTAAATGAAGTGACATTTGACATTCATACATGACTATGTTTAGAATTATATAGGAATTGATTAGACATGAATGTTACATGTTTTTAAAACTAGAAAATAGAATATTTGTCATAAGTTCTAAGTCCATTGAGGGTATATTTGATCTATTACAACTCTCAGGACATAAAAACTAGAACTAATAAAGGAATGTCTAAAATTAGACAAATATGTTGATCTAATAACTTTCCTACTACCAGTTTACCTTTCATCACCCCACTTTTCTCTCCTTAAAAACCCAATAATGGCTAATCCTACATGGTTAAGAGGAGGTAGTTGTCCTATGACAATTATAGAGTTTGCACATGACCTCCCTAAGAACTCAGATAAATTATGTTTAATATACATCCATGGTAAGGTTAAAATAATATACAAACATATTCAAACCTTCAAATATTCATTAATACGAACCTAGGTCTAACATGAATTTGTTTCTTGTAGATTATTCCCTTATACCTTAGATGAGTTATCCTATGGTTGTTAACTTAGTTTAACATATAGATCCATTAACCCCTAGGTTAACCTTGAGGGATATATTCATTAACCATTTTAGGATATCAATAGACCCTGTAATACTATACCATCAATTTTTAGCCACCCATATAAAACATAACAAACCCATGGGTGTTTTCAATACTTAGTTATAAAATTTATACAAATTATTGAAATACACCTATATGCATAAAACATTTTTTTTCAATACAAACTATTAATAGATGTAGATCCCATGAATTATATGTTCCTTAGGATAACCCCAAAAACACTCACATCTCTATCCTCAAATTACAATGAAGTTATTAGTATTAAGTAGCAGATGGTACGTCAAGGATATGGTGTTGGTCCCTTTCCCTCATTAGGATAACCAAGCTCCTATAACTAGGTCCCCATGGTCAAAAAAGATCTTATACAAACCACTCATCTAATGAATTAAATCATAAGGGATGTGTATTCAAGTCTAAATCCAAGATATAACCTAATATTCTTGAATCATGTACTTAATAACCATACCTATGGTACTATAAGTCATTTATTATCCCAACTTACAAGTTAACAAATTGTTCATGTGGTCTATAACAATGCTAATACCATTCCTATCTCAAATTACTATGTCACTTCCAATAATAAGTACATTGTCATTGAATTTTTCAATGCTACTACATCGATGGCTAACCCACTACCTCAATCAACAAGTAACCAAAATGCTGATGTGAACCCTGAGGTAGATAATTTGTATTAGACATTTCATATGTTGACCAATCTTATAGTGAATTTTCAAAGTTATCTACCTAAAAACATAAACCAAACCATTAATAACCAGCCACAAAATAGGAACTATAACTTCCAAATGACTAATAGGTAGTGGAAAAATAGGCCTAATAATGGAAACATGCCTAGTCTACTTGACAACACTGATCAAAATAATAATAGTGCCTCAAAATCAATAAACATGGTAAACCTAATCTTAAAAACTTGGTGAAGACCATAAATAATAATGGACCATGCTGAGACAAATTATGTAAAGTTTGTATTAGCCTCAAATATCTTCCAAAAGGATATGGATAATCTTAAAATAGTTTATATACTAGACGATAGTAAACCAAGCCCAAGTGGAGATAACCCAAGTAATGCTATGGTATTGGAGATCTAAGATTTACAATTTGAGAGTGATAATGAACCCAAATATAACTTGGAGGACTCCATTACTTCAAATAGTTCCAAAGGGGGTAAAATTATTAGTTGAGGACTAAGTTTTAGAGTCCTTTGACTACTAGACTCCTTTGAATAAAATTTAAGTTCTATTCCTTTAAATCTAGGTTCCAAACCACTTCACAAAATATGGAGGCCATCAAATCCATTTATAAAACCTTTGATACTTAAGTAAGTGCAAAAACTATTTTACATAAAGATCATTTATCCTATCATGAACTCTACCTGGGTGACTAATTTTATTCCCATTTAAAATAATAATGGAGAAAATCAACTCTACATAGACTTTAGAAATTTAAACAAAGCTTTAGATAAAATAATTATCTAATACCTTCTCTAGATGAAGTCTTTCATATATCAAATGAATCCCAAATGATGTCATTCCTATATGGCTATTCAGGATGAAATGAGCAGATGGTTAATTATGAATAAAAAATAAAGACAACATTTATAATAAAATGGGTACATTTACATAAAAGAGGATGCCATTTGGACTGATTAATTTATGTGCTACCTTTTAGGTATAAATGGACATTTCATTCAAGGATATCAATGATAGGTACATTGTCATATTCAGGGATGACCTAACTATATTTTATAAAAATCAAGATAACCACATGAAACACCTAAGGATGGTATTACAAATATGTAGAGATTGCAATATATCCTTGAACCCAAGGAAATGTATATTCAGAGTAAGTGAAGAAAATATTATTGGCCACTTCATCTCAAAATGTGGTATTTTCATATACCCTAAGAGATTTAAAGTAATTCTAAATATTACATTACCTATAAGCAAGAAGGATATGAAGCCATTCTTTGACAAAATCAACTTTTTGTGTAATTTCATCTTAGGCTTTATAGAGATAGTTTGAACACTGAATAACATGATCAAGAATGATGCCAAGGTAGACTAGACCCCTGAGGCACATGATACTTTTTCTTAAATAAAAAAATCAATAATTAACACAATGGTACTCATAATTATATATTACATATAACCATTCTACATCTACTCCTTTACTTTAGAGCATTCAAGTGTTCTTGTCCCAAAATAGAAGAAAGAAGATGGAGATGAGAGGCTTGTTCATTTTATGAGCTACCTACACAGAAATAATAAACTTAGATACCCAACAATTGATCAATAAGATTTTGACTTAATCAAAGTAGTCAAGAAGTTATTAATCAAAGTAGTCAAGAAGTATCAAAGTAAGGTTTTCACTATTGTTCTTCACCCATCTATAAAAGTGATGTTAATGCAAAATGAGCTAGGTGAATGGCATGGAAAATGGATGAGTGTTTTAAAAGAATTTGATCTATATATTCAACCAATGAATATTTTAAAAGCTTAAGGGCTTAATAAAATAATGTCTGAAGTGGATCCATAAATCGGGCTCAATAAAATCATTAGTGATGATTGATATAGGTATAGTGTCTACTATTTTAAAAACATGGAGTGCCCAAATCATTTCAACTCAACTCAAATAAGAGTGTTTCACCTAAATATAACCCACTTCATGATAAAATTAGGATTATTATTTCTAAATAATCATGAAGGCATACATTTTAAATTCCTAAATAAATAAGAATAAAATAAAGTATTCAGAGACTTAAATAGGAAGTATAGAACTAGCCATGGTTATGTCAATGCCACAACCCACCAAGTAATTAGAGTAGGTTATTATTGGCCACATATTTTTAAAGATGTGTGTGTACATGTTTCAAACTATCATACCTACCAAACTATAATGCATAGAGAATACACCCCATCCATGCCATTGTATCACATCATAAAGGTCAATCTTATGTAAAATGGGGACTCAATTTCATTGGTGCCACCACTACCAATTCCTTAGTTGGACACAAGTGTGTACTAACTACAACTAAATGTTGCATACATAGTGTTGAATCTAATGAATTTAATTATTTCATGATTAAATTAATGGTCAACTTATTTGAGGACCACATTGTTGACTATTTTGGTATGCCATTTATTTTTGTATGTGATAATGGCCCTACCTTGTTCTCATTTTAATTTACCAAGTGGCCTATAAAAATTAGGTAATGCTTAAGTTTTCATCTTATTATTATCCACAAGGTAATGGGTTTATATAATCAACAAATAAAAACTTTTTATATTTAATCAATAAGGTCTTAGAAAGGAATCCTATGGATTGGCATAGTATTTTAAAATTTGTATTCTGGTTTGATTGGACTAAAATTAAGTCTTCTCTACGTACTTCCCCATATCATTTAGTGTGTGTAAAATATCTTATATTTTGTATCAACCTCATAATCCCAAACTTAATATTTATTAATAATTACATATAAAATTATAAAATAAATAGAAACCCACCTAATAAACTCAATACAATTGTAAGATAAATATGATGCAACCTTAATGCACTTTAGTAATCATTAAGGAGTGATCAAAATTTGGTTTGAAAAAAGAGAAAACCAAATCCTTTATAATCTTTAATTTGGTCCTTATTTGGGACAAGGATCATGAAAATAAGGGTTAACATGGAAAATTTTATGCCCTTTAGCTAGGATAATTCTAAATTTATGAAATATTGGGTGAGAATGCTTTCTACCAAAGGTGTCTAACTAGTGAGGATGTCCCCTTGCCTATCAATGGATAATTACTCAAACACTACCTCCAAGTTTTATGTTATAATGGAGTGATCTTGTAAATAATTTCCTTTCACATTGTGTTCCCTTCCTTGTTTGTTTTCTTATGTTTTTGTTACTAGTATGGGTTTCTTGCCTGCTTTTCTTACTTTTTCATTTTTTGTCTAGATTTGTTGTTATTTATTTTTGGTCTAGACCATATTTTTTCCATGTGGTTACACTTTTATTCATGAAATAATGATCAATGAAAGACTTGAAGGTACGTGGCACAAATGACATTCTGGTCCATAACTACTATGAGTAGTTTGTAGAATTAAATTTATTTTAAGGTCAATTTTAAAAGCTTTAACTATTTCTGTGTGTTTTGAATTATCTTGTTTTTTTGTGAGTTTGGTGTGGGTTATTTAAATATTGAATATATTCTCTCAAAAACTTTAATAAAAAATAAAATAATGATCTCTAAATTCTCTTGGATGAAACTGTTGTAATCAAGGTATGAAAGTGAGAAATCTATAATTTTGCATTCTATTTACCATAGTGCTCCCCAAACTAGGATTGAGATGATCAAGAAAAGGTAAAATTAATATAAAATGAAATAAAAAATATTTTTCAAAAACTCAATGTTCAGGTGATTCAATTAACCTTTATCAAGCCTATGGACACCCAACTAGTAGTAAATCAAGTCTTTGTGTAGAACTAGAGATAAATCCATTGGGGATATAGACACATAACTATAAATACATAAATATCTAGGTATTCATTCAAAATAATAACTCATTATCTTGATGATCCCAAATGCAATAAAAAAATGTGAATTTCAATAAGGAAATAAATACACTAGCACACATTGGTCAATGAGATGGTATGATTTGGTTATGCAACCTTTTCCTTCTATTTTCATGAGTTGTTTCATGTTTTAGGAATTGGGTTATGCAAGAGATATTAGGTTGTAGGTAGTGTTTTTATGTTCTAAAATACTCAAGAGTATTTTCCAACATAGTCACTATTTGTTGTTGCTTGTACAACAATCCCTAATTTCATCATGAAACCTCTTTCTTATCTAGAATTTTTGTCTTTTATTTTAGGCTATCTTATTAGTCATAATTATTTAGGTCATTATAATTTGTATAATCCCTTCAAATGTTTCAGTCATACTATTAGGCTTTGTTGTTTTTATCAAGTATAAAACATAAATATTCATAATATACACTTGGCCTAAAAGTGTTTGCATTTGGGACTTCAGTAACCTAATTATCTAAGTTTGTTCAAATATAATAAGTCTCAGTTTGTCTTCAGTAATGTTTTGAACCACACTAAACTTCATCTTTTAGACCATTTTACCTTAGATTTGTGCAAATTATCTAACTATTTCTCTAATTTTATACATCTTTTCCTTAAATGATTTGGTCTATTAGTGATCCATTTTAGAATAAATTGACTAGGTTCTTGTTTCATATTTGATCTTGGTCACTTTTTAGGGGATTTTAGAATAAATTTTATATGGTTTTGGTGAGCGTGAGTGTTCTTATCCACTAGATTAATCTAAGTTGGTTCTATTTCTACTTCATTTCAATTTAGTCAGCTAAATCTCTACATTGCTTTATCATTTGTCTTAATCAATTTATTATAGATGGATTAATTTGTTTTTATTTTGGAGTATATGGGGCTATTTTTATTTTTTATTTTTTCTCCATTTTATCTCATCTCTACTCCTTTTCAAGTGAAAATGAATAAGTGTTTTCATGGTTCTATATTTTAGACTTTGTCATTTTCATTTAGGTTGGGATAAATTGATTGTGAGTCTAAAAAATTGGTTATTTTAATTCATTTTTTTCATATTCCTTGGATTTCAACCTTATATATTCAATATACATTTAAATTTTAAAATGGATAATGATTATTTTATTTCTCACATGCCATGGTTGAGTGAAAGGTTTCCACTTATCACATTCTCATTTCCCTATGAGATTTCAAGACCTAGTATATTTTTTAGAGTCCCAAACCTTCTAGATGATGAAGATAATGATACATATCATCCTCTTCCTTCCTCACTTCATTACAATGCTATGATCATTAGGCTTAAACCCAAAACTTTTAGGTAAGTGAGATCATGCCATGTGGTAAGATCTTGCTTCTTCAAGGCCCTAGGGAAGTTGATGCACTTCAAGACTAAAATAGGTAACCTAGACAAGTAGGATGATACCTTTTGTTAATAACCTAGAGGCCCCATAGTATTGAGCACATACTATAATAAAACTAATTTCTCAAGTGAATGAGGTGACACCAAGTGGTAAAATCTCATCTCACTTGAACAAAGAAATAGCCATTATAGTTGAATACACCATCTGAGCCTTGGATGAGTAAGTAACTACCATGTGGCATGACCATGATAAATAAGGGCATGTGGTAATCCTAGTTAGTAATTTATGAGCCTAAATTTTATGGTCATATTTTCCATCAAAACTTTTAGGACATAAAAATGGACTTGGATATCTACTATTTTGCTAATTATTCTTGGGTTTCATTCCATGGATTTTCCTTGAGCACTTTGGTCTATTATTATTCCCTTTTAGGTTTATTGGCTAAAATTTTATCATGTTTCATATTCTATTCTTAGACACTAACAAATTTTAGACCAAACTAGCCATATCTTTGGGCATTGGGGGTCTTTTATTCATTGAATGTGTTTTAGATATGGCTTATCTTGAGTTAATAGAATATTTATTTACATGGATTTACCCATTTTACTTAGGTAATTTTTTTATGAATGAAATTAATTGGATTTTGAGATTAATAGTTGGGAAATTTTAATCTCTTAAGTGGGCCCATTTCCATGTCTTTCCATTTAAGATTGGCTAAAAGTTTATATTGTTTCATTTTGATTTAGTAACTTTAGGGAATTTTAGGCTAAAGTGGTTATTATTTTGGCAAAGGGGAATTTCTTATTTACACATTTTATCTACCCCTTACATTCTTTCTTGGATTTTACTTAGCCATTTCATTTAAAAACTTAAAATTCCAATAACTATTTTATCATCTTGTAGGACTTGGGAGAGCATGGAGTTTCTACTTGATGATTATTTCATACCCTAAAAGATTCTAAGACTTAGTCTACTTTAAGAGGTCCAAAATCCACCCAGTGAATGGGATGGTGATGTGTGTCATGATCCTGCTTCCTTTCTTCATCAAGAAACTTGTCTATTCGAAGTCAAGTCTTTGATCCCCCATATACATGAGATGATGCCACATGGTAAAATTTTGTGTTTCCATGACCTTGAGATAGTTAACACACTTTGGACTAACAAGAAATAGCCCCAGGTAAATGGGAAGCTACCATATGGCATGATATAATCACCTTGTATCCTTAAGTGTTCCATACACATTAAACACATTACCAACCTCTTGTATACCTGAGATGTTTCCACTTATAAAAAATTGAAGGCCTTGGCTATAGTTAGTACCTCTCATATTTTTAGCTAGGGATCATGACCTCTTAGATGATGAAGATCGTGCCACATGGAGAGATCTCACTATATCTCAGCTATAAGATGCTTAACATAGTTTAAAGCCCTGATTGAGACCCTAACGATTTTAAAGATGTTTCATGACATAAACATGCTGATTGGAAGACACACTAAAATCCTATTTAACATTATATGAGCCTAAATTTGAGAATTGTTTAGCCTTTACAAATCATTAGACCTGAAAATAGACTTTAACATATGAAAATTATTTAGTTTTTTTAGGGTTTATTTTATGTAATTATGTTATTAATTTGGTCCTTTTTATTGCCTTTTAATTTATTTGAATAACTTTGTATATTAATTCATATTTAGAAATTAGTCATTTTATCATCAATTAGACTACATTAATTAAGTTTTTTATTAAGATTGGTGGTTTCCTTCACTAAATATTCTTGGTATTAGTCAATTTTTATCTAGTTTAGATTAAAATGGCTAATGTTTTTATAATTGGATCTTAAGACTTAGTCTAATTTTTTTATGTGTAATAGACTAATTTGGCTTTGGCTAAAAGGGGCCTTTCTTTTAAAATTTATTTATCCATTTATAATTGAAATTTTTAATCCTAATGGATAAATTTTTTATTCACATGTCCCTAACCATTAATGAGTAATATGTGGTCATGTGTCATGATATCATCACCCTACAATTCTCATCTCTTTTTATCATCATGCTAAGTCTTTTAAGTCCTGGGAAAGTGAGATGGGGCTACACATCTAGATCTAGTTTCCCCATGTGTCTTCAAGTCTTCTATAAGTCTCTAGATGAATGATATATTTATGAGTGTCATGATCTCTTCTCATTGGGCATGCTTAAGGAGAGTAGTGCAATTGGATGCCATTTACATGGTGGATAGATGGGAAGCTGAAACATAACATAATTTTTCCAATAATATTAAGTGATGGCATACTTTTTAGGAAATAATAATCTTAAATTTTATGGTTATTTCACATATCAAAACTTTTAAGACAAGAATTTATTTCCTTAGATATCTAATGAAATGGTTCCACTTGTCAAAATTCTACTTTATTGTAGCCCTAAGACAACCCATGTAGATAAAATAAATAATGGAGCCTTAGGTGCCTAAGATTAATCCACATGTTAACATAATAGGTATATAAATAAATAAGGGTATATGTAACCTCAGACTAGGACCAATGAGCTCAATGTGAGTGATATCACTCTATAGGGTGAAATATCATTATAATGTATCTAAATAAAATTCATAGGACATGAGGTCCTCATGTCAAGTAGAAAAATAGTGAAATTCACCTCATAGTGTGACCCTAACCCATGAATACATGCTATCACCTTTAAGCAATGGGAAGCATCCACATGGTGCAACTTTCTTGAGGTGGATACTTGGATGTCCACAAAATAATTTGGCTTGAATTTGATGTCCATATTAATTCATCAAGGTTGTCAAAGACCATAAATTAGACCATGGGTCAAATTTGATTGGGCTGATTGAGTTATTATTTACTTCTTGGTAATATATGGATCATGGGACACGAAACCTAAGGAAATCATGTGGTAGCTTGTACAAAATAGTGGCACATGCATTGGGGATCAAGAGTAGACCACAATATACATATTTCATCTTATCAAGGTATGGTATATGATTGTAAATAAAGTGACCTACTGGAAATATATATAAGGATACCATTGACATTCCATTTATTATAATTCAATCCAAGTTCAATCATCATAGTCCATGGCACTTGGATCACATTTATAATGGAACTCGAGTTGGTCTTAGGTGGACCCAACTCATTGAGTTTTCATAACCTCCAATTTATAGATTAGGCTATGGACTCTTTGGAATAAATTTATATCTAAGACTATTTATTCATTGTGTAAAGGTTTAGTTCATTTAGAATCAAACTTAGAATAGTGGAGCTAGAACCTTTTCTATTTCTTATTTTTCCTACTTTTTGTTAGGTAGTTTTTCCTTTTTTATGAGCTATATTGTTTTGAGGTATATTTTATGTTATTCTAATGAGAAATTTAAATCCAAAATATTGTTCCTTCTATGCTATATCAGTAAAATTAAAATTCTATAAATTTAATGTAGATTTCTTACACATGTATATGGTGGTCTTGTCCATCATGCTTCAGAGTCCAATTTTCCTTAAAATTTAGCACCATAAATTTTTATGACTATGTGAATGTTTTTCAAATACAATAATGGTTTTAAGGGATTTATCTAATTTAATGAACCAAGTTTATTTACAATATAATATATGATCACTTATCTTTATCTCTACCTTTCATATTTTTGATATTTTTTATAATTGACTAGTTTAACTTTAAAATATGTCATTCATAATAAATTCTTACAAATTTTATATAGATTTCATATTCAAATCTTCAAATATGCCTTATTACAAACTTAGGTCCAACATGAAGATGCTTCATATATCTTGTTCCCCTATACCTTACATGAGTCAACCTACAATTGGTATCATAGTCTAATAAATGGATCCATTACCTATTGGGTTGACCTTAAGATAGTATTAATTAACTATTTTAGGATATTAATAGACCCTGTAATACAATACCATCAATTTATAGTTGCCCATAGATAACCTAATGATCCCATGATTATTTTCAAAACTTGGTTCTATAAACTATATAAAATATTTAAATACCCCTATATGCATATAAATCTTGTTGTTATACTAATATATTTAAGGGATCTAGACCCAATTACTTATATGTTCCTTAAGATAACCCCATCAACACTCACATATATGTCCTTAGATTATAATGAAGATGTTAGGATTGAGTAGTAGATGGTACCTCAATGATGTGGTGTTGGTCCCTTACCCTCATTACAAAAACTATGTTTTTATAACCAAGTTACCATGATCAACCAAGATATTATGAAAAACACTCATCTAATGAATCCAATACTAGGGTCTATGTATTTTAGTCTAAATCTATTCTATAATATAAATCCCTTGAATTTTATGGCTAACAAACAACCCTATGTTGATCCAAATCATGTGTTATCCTAAATTACAAACCAATAAATATTCCCAATGTCCTATAATAATTATACTACCATGCCAAGATCAAATTTATATGTCACTCATAATAATAATAAATTTATTTTTACATTTTTGAATTGTACTATACCGATGGCTAACCAACTACCTCAAGAAGCAAGTAACAAAAATACAACTATGAACCCTGAGGTAGATTATTTATAATATATAGTCCATAGGTTGATAGATGATATAGTTAGCTTGTAAAGTCAAGTGCCTCAAAACACCAACCAAAATACAAATAACCAACCTCAAAGTAGGAACTATAACTTCTAAATGATTAATAAGTAGTAAAAAACTAGGCCTATTAACGGACACATGTATAGTGCCCTTAATAACACTAATTATAACAGTAATAGTTATTCAAAATCATTAAATATGGTATACATATAATTACCAATTTGATATATACTACACAAAACAAATTAATATGATGATACATTATTATTAATTCACATTATTATCAGACATATTCCAAAAGGAAATGGATAATCTCAAAATAGTTTATATACTAAATGCTTAACAAATCCGGCCCAAGTGGAGATAATTCAAGTACTAATATGGTATTATAGACCTATAAATTCTCATTTTAGAGTTAAAATGAACCCAAATATAACTTAGAGGGATTTCATGCATTCAAATAGTTCTAAAGGATGGATAGTTATTAGTTGAGGAATATGTTGCTAGGTCCTTTGATTACATCTACTCCTCTAAACAACATTAGGTTTACAACTGATGAAAAATAAAGAAATAAACCTTTACCACCTAAACTACCTTCAACCTAACATAATCCCAATTACAATGTTCCCTATACACAAGATGAAAATCCATTGGAACATAATAAACTAGGATATAACATTGTTGAGGACTTAAGAAAACTAAGGCCAACATACAAATATTTGATTTTAGATAGATGTCCATCCAAAAAGACTTATTAAAATAATTGTCTCCACATATGAGGAAATAACCTAATAACATAAATTATTCCCATGTTTTTCTCTATAAAGAAAAGATTCAAAGTCCTTTTTCTACTAAAAAATAGGATTTTTAGCAAAAAATTACACAATTATTTAGTGGATTTAAGTGACATAGATAATGTTATACCTTAAGTAATTTTCCAATAGCTAGGAATGACACTTGAAAAATAAAAATAAAAGGTAGTTTAGTTGGATGAGTTAGAGGTAAAGGTTGTTTATAAACTCAACCACATCCATATGTAGCTCGCCTTTGATCCAAGGGTGAAATAGTTCACCATATTCAAGTGTTGATATTCCTAATCCATATGAGATGTTTTTTAGTTGAGATTAGTCTAGAGAATGTAATGGGTACATGAAAACTGATTTCTCTCACATGTGTCTTACATGATGAGGCATTCCCAATATTATTAGGATGTAGATGGAACTAAATATGGATCACATGATCACATAATACAACATGACAAATAAGATCTTGTTTGGATATTATGAGCTTGGATTCTATACACTTGAGAAGGAGGTAAATGCCTATGGGATATTCTCTATTAACATGATAAATATAAAATAAGACCCATAATTTGAAGGATTGGAACAACTAGATGAGCAAGATATCCTTTTCACATGAGATGTACTTTAATCTCATGTTACTACCTTGACATATAAGAGTGTGATGTAAAACTATCTATAAGAGAATAATGAGCATAAAATATTAGAGTTTAAATACACTACCATATTGAATAATATAATGTCCACATTTATTATTTAAGTTCAAGACATAAGATAATTATCAACATGGGATAAAAGTAAAAGGATGTTAATGAAAGGAGAGAATAACAAAGAATTAAACATTATGGTAATAACTACACTTTAGAGTATGTTGTATGTGACTAAAAATATTTTGTGTACCTTAGAGTTTGATGGATCCAATTCTCATAGCAAGTGTGGTGTTGTCATCAAGGTAATTGACCTAAGAGGGAGGTCATATTTGTCAACCTTATGACTACAATTTTATTGCTTGAATAATGTAGCTTAGTATGAATAATTAGTGCATGTCCTCTAGTTATCACTAAGGAATGAGGTCAAGAACTTGAATGGGTGATTTAGACTTGTTGTAAAATAAATTAGAAGTGATTATTTTTGTAATGACAAACATATTTTTAGATAATGCATTATAATGTGGAAGATAATAGAATAATTTGATGCATTCAACAACTAAAAATTACCACGAATAAATAATTACATGTAATATACATTTACATCTACTACAAGTACTTTAGAGCCCATTAATAACTCTAGGTTGAGGATATTTTCAATGGAGTTAGTCTCCATCCCTTTTATTCTAGAAAATTTTAAAAACTACCATGTCTTTAATGATGATCAACATATCATGTAATTCATCACCAACACTAATATATTTGAATATTAGATCATTAATTAGAACACCATAGAGGAGTTTGAATTGGATGAAGAAGGGGTGATCAAGCTGAAAACCAACAACATACCAAAAGGTATGGTATCACTAGAGAGGTTATTAAACATGGAATGTCATGGTGAGATAGATAAATTATCCCTTACCAAAGTTATTACTAATGAGTATTAAAATTTGGGAAATTTAGGTGAATAAAAAAATGTGATTTTAAGCACAACTTGCACTAAAAATCAAAAGTAAGAACTTGTGTAAACCTTGACATAATTTGGTGATATTATTGCATTAAGATATGAATATTTGAAGGTGTTAAATACCTCCATCCTTACCCATAACATTCCTTTGAATCTAGATGTTAAATTATTCCACCAAATAAATAGGCCAGTAAATCCATTATTATAACCTTTGAAACTCAAGGTAGTGCAAAACCTTTTCTAATAAAATATCATATACCTTATCAGGCACTCCACTTAGGTGACCAATATGGTTCCTATTTTAAATAAGAATAGATTAAAATGAATCTATTTATACTTCAAAAAATTTATCAAATCTTTAGATAAAGAAAACTATCCACTTCATCCATTGGATGAATTTTTCTATATAGTAGATGGCTCCCAAACAATGTCATTTCTAGATGGTTATTTAGGTTTAACCAAATGATGGTAAATTATGAATAAATAATAAAGAAAACATGCACAAATAAATTTGGTTACACTTTCATATAAGAGGATGTCATTTTTCTTGATCAATATAGGTGCTACATTCCAATGGGCCATGACTTTGACAATTATTTTGTCATCTACATGGATGAACTGACTGTATTGTATAATAATTAAAATAACCACATGAAATAGTTTATAATGGTATTTAAAAGATGAAAACCTCATTATATTTACTTAAACATAATGAATTTATATTTAGATTAACTAAAGGAAAATTAGTAGGCCACATCATCTCAAAATGTGTTATTTACATAATCATTGAGAGAGCTAAATAAATTCTAAAGATCCCATTTTCTGAAAGCAAGATAGAGTTAAAGTCACTCTTTTGAAAGATCAACTTTCTGAGGAAGTTAATTTTAGGATTTTCATAGATATTTAGACCACTAAACAACATGGTCAAGAAGGTTTCCAAGATAGACTAGACCCCTAAGGCATAAGTAAATTTTGTTAAAATAAAAAATTATTCTTTAACACACTGGTGCTCATAATTCCTACTTACACACAACCATTCTATATCTAATCCTTTTATTGAGGTCATATAAGTGATGCAATTTTAACATGAAATAAATAAGTTGGAGATGAGATGCATGTTTCATTTATGATCTCCTCAATCATAAATTTTAAAATCATATACACAACCATATACAAATAGGCTTTTAGCTTAATTAAAGTAGTCAAAAATTTTAGGTATTACATACTCCATAACAAGGTGTTTATTGTTATTCTTGAACCAACTATCAATGTGATGCTGATTTGAAATGAGCTAGGAAAATGATGTGGAAAATAGATGACTATTCTAGAGATCCAAATAATGAAGATTGTCATAGGTCAAGAGCTCAACAAATTAATGGTTGAAGTGGATCCAAAAATTTTCTACCAAGATTAGAAAATGTATAACACCACTAGTGATGATTGGTACAAGGACATTGTCTACTATTTATTAAATAGTGTGTGCCCAAATCATCTGAACTCAAATCAAAGAAGAATGATACACCTAAATAATATCCACTTCATGATTAATTAGGATTATTATTTAGAAGGTATCATGAATTCATATATTTCATATGGTAGAACTAAGAAGAAGAAAATGAAGTACTCACAAAATTTCATGGGAAGTATAGAATTAGCCATGATTCTAGTAGTGTCACAACCCACCAACTACTCAAAAGAAGCTATTACTAGACACATATTTTCAAATATGTGCATGACCATCTCTAGAACTATCATACCTTCCAAGTTGAAACACATAGGGAATGTACACCAACCATGCCATTATATCCCATCATATAGTTTTTACCATTTTAAAAATGGTCACTCAACTTCATATGGACCATCCATCATAATTCCTTAGTTAGACACAAGTTTTTACTCACTTCAACTAACTACTACACACATTGGACTGAATTTAAATAATTCAATAATTTAATGACTGAAGTAGTGCCAAAATTAATTGAGGACCACATTATCACTAAGTTTGGTATGCCATTTTCTCTAATTTATGACAATTTCCTTGCCTTATCCTCAATGCAATTTACTAAGTGGGAGTATAAAAATTAGGTAATCCTTAAGTTTTCATCTAATTACTATCCATAAGGTAATGGGTTAGTAGAATAAAAAATAAAAACTTTTTATATCTAATCAAGAAGGTATAGGAAAGGAATCTTAGGGACTGGCATATTGTTTTAAAATTTACATTATGGTTTGATAGGACTAGAATTAAGTCTTCTCTAGGTACTTCCCCATATCACCTAGTAAATGGCCAAGAAAATATTTTTCATGTTAACCTCAAAATACAAACCTTGTTTTTTCATTAATGATTACCTAAAAATTGATAGAAAATAAAATCTTGCCTCCTAAAATTGAAGCAAGTAGAAGAGAAACATGATGAAACCTTGATACACTTTTGTAAGCATCAAAGAGTGGTCAAATGTTAGTTTGACAAAAATCCAACACCAAAGCCTTTTATATATCTAATTTAATCTTTATTTGGGATAAGTCTCATGATAATAAAGGTAAACATGGAAAATTTTATGCCATTTAGCAAGGACCCTTCCATATTTTTGAAATCCTAGGTGAGAATGATTTCCACCTAAGGTGTCTAACCAGTGAGGATGCCACATTTCTTACCAATGGATAATTCCTCAAACACTACTTCCAAGCTTGATGTTCACTTGGGGTGATCCTATAAATAGTTTCTTTTTTCTTTGTTTCTTTCCTTTCCTTTATTATTTTTTTATTTTTTGGTTGTTGCTGTGGCTTGCTTACCTATTTGTCTTGATTTTTCATTATTAGTCTAGATTGATTGTTGCTTATTTTTGGTCTAGAACATCTATTTTTCCCTATGGTTCCATGTTTAACAATGAAATAATGAGGAATGAAATTCCTAAAGGTAATTGGCATAAATGACATTCTAGTGAGTAATCACTATGAGTATTTTGTGGAATTAGATTAAGTCTTCAAGTTAGTTTCAAAGTTTTATCTTTTTGTGTGTGTTTTAAATTGATTTGTGCTATAGTGAGTTTGGGGTTAGCTGGTTAACTCTTGAATATATTCTCTTGAAAAATTTAACAATATTAACTTCAATGATATCTAAATTTTCTTGGATGAAACTATTTTAACCAAGGTCTAAAAGTGAAAAATATATAATTCTACCTTTAATTTATCATGGTGGTCACCAATATAGTATTGAGATGCTCAAAAAATGGCAAAAGTAATATCAAACAAAAGAAAGTCTATTGTTCAGTAACTCAATATTTTGGTGATTCAAGTAACCTTGACCAGGGCTATGGACACCTAGCTAATAGTAGAGCAAGGATTTGTGTTGGACTAGAGTAAACTCTTTTATGGCTATAGACACCTAATTACAGTGGAACAATGTCCATGTATTTGTTCTAAGGAAGAATTCACTAGCTTGATGATCCCAACTGCAATAACAAATCCTTGTAAATTTTAGAAAGGAATTGAATACTCTATCACACATTAGTCAATGAGATGGTCTATTTTGGTTTTCTAGCTTTTCCTTCCTTATTTTTGCATGAGTTATTTCCTATTCTAGGAATTGGGTGATGTTGAATATTACGGTTTGTAGGAAATGTTTCTATGTTTCAAAATACTCATAAGTATTTTCAAATAGATTTATCATTTTTTGTTTCTTGTACAACATGACCTAATTTCATCATGAAATCATGGAACCTCTTTTTACTCTAGAACTATGGTCTTTTGTTTTGGATGATCTTGATGACTCTTACTTATTCAAGCTACAATATTTGTTTTAGGTCCTTAATAAATTACACTCATAGTGTCACACTTTGTTATTTTTTCCAAGTACGAAACAAAAAATTTCATCATATGCACTTGGGCTAAAAGAGTTTGTGTTTGGGACTTAATAAATGTAATTATTTGAGTTTTTTAAATCAAATAATTCTTGGTCCATCTCGAGTTATGTTATGAAATGAACAAATGTTCCACTTTTAGACCATTTTGACCTAGATTTATGCAAATTGTATGATTGTTTCTATGAGTTTATAGATATTTTCCAAAAACTCTTTGGTTTATTAGTGATCCCTCTTAGAAATGATCCACTATGTTCTTAGTGTTGTTTCATATTTGAGATTGGTAAATTTGTGGGGGATTTTATACTAATTTTTTTAGGGGTTTAGTGAGTGTGATTATTCATATATTCTAGATTGATTTGAGGCGGTTTAATATATACTTGATTTCAATTTAGTTATCTAAGTCTCTTTATTGATTTATCCTTTGGATTGGTTGATTCTATTATATATGTACTAATTTGGCCATAGTTTGGAGCAGGTGTGACTATTTTACTCTTTGTGTTTGTCTCCATTTGATCCTATTTTTGCTCCTTTTCAAGTGAAAATGAATAAGTGTTTTTGTGGTTCCATTTTTTAGACTTAGTCCTTTTCATTTAAGTTGGGATAAATTTACTTAGAGTATGAGTAATTGGTTATTTGCATTCATTACTTCTATCTACCTTGGATTTCTACCTCAACTATTCAATATATATTTTCATTTAAAAATTTAAAAGGGCTAATGACTATTTTTTTCTCATGGGCCATGATTGAGTGAAAAGTTTCCACTTGTCAAATTCCCATTTCCATATAAAATTTTGAGACTTAGTATATTTTTGAGAGTCCTTAACATTTTGAATGTCTAAGATGAGGAAACTTCTCATCATCCCACTTCCTTGCTTCATCAGGATGCCTTTATCATGTGTCTCTCCCTAAGCTCTTGAGTAAGTGAGATTTTACGTCTGTAGGGTCCCAAGGTGGTTATTACACTTCAAAATTGTAGCATGGAACCAATAAAAGAGGTATGCTACCACATATCAAGATCATAGATGCCTCGTAATAGTAAGCACATAGTAGAATACATCCAAGATCTTGAGTGAGTGAGGTGATGCCACGTGGTGAAGTTTAATCTCATAAGAGTAATGAAATAGCCAATCTAGTTGGATTGACTATTCAAGCCTCAAATGATTGAGGATCCAACATATGGCATGCCCATTAAAACTAAGTATACATGGGCATCTTAGTTAGTTGTTTATGAGCCTTAATTTGATAGCCATCTTACCTATCAAAATCATTGGGGCCTAAAAATGGAGTTGGATCCTTTCTAATTTGCTAATTACTTTTGGGTTTTGTTATGTGTGTTTTCTTAAGCGCATTAGTCTATTACTATTCCTTTTTAGGTTGATTGGCTAAATGTTTATCATGTTTCATCTTTTAGATAGTCACTTTAACCATTATAGACCAAATTAGCCATAGGTTTGGTTATTGATGGTGTTTTATTCACTAAATGTGTTTTAACTTTTCCCTATTTTGAGTTAATGGACTAAATATTTATATGGATTTACTAATTTTAATCAGTTAATTTATTTATAAGTGAACTTAATTTAATTTTAAACTTAAAAATTGATAAATTTTAATCATTTAAGTGTGTTTATTTTTATATCTTCATCTAATATTGGATAAGTGTTTATATTGTTTCATTTTGACTTGTTAATTTTGGGTAGTTTTAGGCTAAGTTTGACACTTATTTAGAAAAAAGGCTTTTATTATTCACTCATTTCATCTATCCTTTGATTTAATTTATTGATTATAATTAATTCATTTTCATTTGAAAAATCAAAAGTCTAATGGCTATTTTTTTTATCTTGTAGGCCTTGTGCGATAATGGAAATTCCACTTATCAATAATTTCCTCCTCAATGGGGTTCTTTGACTTAGTCTATTTATGGAGGTTTGTGATCAATTGAGTGAATGAGATGGTGATGTGTGTCATGGTTCCACTTCCCTACTTCATCAAGGAATTTTGATAATTAATCTTAGGTTTTAGAGACCCTAGATGCATGGGATGATTCCATATGGTAAAATATTTTGTCTCTATAGCCCCATGAAATTTGGTGTACTTCAAACTAACAAATAATGGCCGTGCATAAATCAGATATTTCCACATGGAATGATATAGTATCCTAACATCCTTGGGTTTTCCTTGCACATTAAACACACTAGAAACCTCATGTATGCCCAAGATGTTTCTACTTTTCATGATCTTAGGGAACTCCTATAGTTAGTACCTATTGGATTTCAAGATAGGGATATCGACCTCTTAGATGAGTGAAATCCTACCATGTGATGAGATCTCACTAAATCTTAGATGTAGGACACTCAATGTTTGTTAAATCCCCAATTAAGCTTGTAATGAGCATAGGGATGTTACGTGGCACAACCATGCCTATGAGAGGACCATATGATGTCCTGATCAACTTGAATTTTTTTAAACTATTTAGTTATTTTTAGGGTTTATTTTATGTAGTTACATTATAAATTTAGTCCCTTTTGCTCCCTATAAAGTTATTTTATTTACTATGTATATTGCTTAATATATATAAATTAGTCATTTTTATATTTAGTTGGATTAAATACATTAAGGGGTTAATTCAGATAGGTAGTTTTATTCACTTATTCTCCTTATGATTAGTCTATTTCTAATTCAGTTTGGATTTAAATGGATAAAATAATTAATTTTGTATCTTAATACTTAGTCAATTTTTTTTATAATGGAATAATTAATATTTGGATAAAAAGGGACTTTATTTTAGCATTTATTCAACAATTTATACTTTAAATTTTGAATTCTAATGGATACATTTTTCTTCATAGTCCTAGGTCCCTGGATGAGTAAGATGTGGTCACATGTTAGGACCTCACCACCACACAACTCCAAAATCATTTATACTTCATGGAAAGTATTTCAATCCTTAAGCAAGTGATATGGGCCCATGTGTTTAAATCTAGTTACCCTAATCCCTATGGTAGCCTGTGTGTCTTCAAAGCTTTGATAAGGTTCTAGATGAGTGATATCTTAGTGAGTGTTTTGATCTAGTCTCACCAAGCCTTTTTAAGGTGAAAAATGATATTGGACCCCATTTACGTGGCCGATAGAAAATAATATTCCATGTGGCACACTCCTACCAATAAGACCACACATTGGAATCTTTTTTAGCAAAACATGATATCAAATTTGATGGTCATTTCACCCATTAAAACCATCAAGACTAGAATCAATTTCATTAGAGATTTTGATGAATAAATGTTTGCACCTATCAAAATTCTAATTCAACATAGGTCTAGGATAGTCCATTTAGATCTAATAAATAACAAATCCTTAGATGCCTAAGACAAATCCTCATGTCAACATCTTAAAGGATTTGAAGTGATCAGGGTATATGGAACCTTGGGCCATGACCAAAAATATTTGGGTGAGATAGATCATGCCACATGGTTAGATATCATTACATTATATCCATAATATCCATAAAAAAATCATAAGATGTGGGGTCCTTAGGCCAAGGAGAAAAATAAATGAAAAGTCACTATGTAGTGTGGCCTAAACCCATGAAGACATGCTAGCATATTTGAGTAGAAGGAAACATCCACATGGTGTGAATTTCCTAATTTGGATACATAGATATCCAAAAAATGAATTTGGGATTGAGTTTGATAGTCATATAAACCCATCAAGATTTTCAAAGCCTATAAATTAAATTATGGGTCTAATATGATTAGGGTGATTGAGTTATGATTTTTTTACTAGAAATAGATGGATGATGAGACATAGAAACCAAAGTAGTCAGGTGGTGGGTTGGACCAAATAGTGGCACATGCATTGGGGATCAAGAGTGGACCATAAAAGACAAATTCTATCTTAACAAGGTTTGGTATTTGATTGCATAGAATGTGGCCAATTGGTGATATTAAGAAGGATCCCAATGACATTCCATTTCTTGGAATTCAGTCTAAGTTCAATTAGTATAGTCCTTGGCATTTGAATCATAGTTATAATGTAACTTTAGTTGGTCTTAGGTGGACATAGATCTCTTAGTTATCATAAACACACATTTTTGGACAAAGATAGGGACTATTTGGAATAAATGTCTATTTAATAAAATTTGTTCATTATGTAAAGGGTTAGTTAATTTATAATTATATCTACAATAAAGGATCCAAAGCCTTTTCCATTTCTTATTTTTCTTACTTTTTATTAGGTAATTGTCCCTTTTTTGTGATCTATGTTGTTATGAGTTAGATTTTATATTGTTTTATTAAGAAGGGTTATTTTTAAAACATTTTTCCTTCCAAGCCACATCCATAAATTTTAAAGGATATGAATTCAATATACATTTATTACACATGTAGATGGTTGTCTTGTCCCACTAGCTTCATATTCCAATTTTTATCATAATTTATCACCATATTTGTTTATGACTATGTGAATGTTGGTTAGACAAAATAATGGTTTCATGGGATTTGTCTAATCTAATGAAACAAGTTTATCTACATTAAAATATAGGATCATTTCTCTTTCTCTCTACCCTTCATATTTTGATATTTATTTTTATAAGTGATTAGTTTAGCTTTAGAATAGCTCATTCATAATTAGTGCTTAAATGTTTCATTTGGGTTGCTTGTCCACCACTTGTATATTTTAAAACATTATTGAATCTAGAATTTAAGTCAAGAGATACTCAACAAGGAGTTCATTAAAAAATCTAAATGAGATGATTATTTCCTAGTCTAATTTTCTTTTATAAGTATTAGAGTGCCTTCTAAGCAGGCCCCTTATATGGAAAAAAAATTATCATCTAACTGAGGTATCTACTTCACCATGACTTGGTAAAGAGAAAGCTTTGGGAAGTTTCCACCAAACATGATTACTTTTAGGAGAGGTGGAAGGTTGGATCCTCACCATTGAACCTTATCTCTTTTTTCTTGTATGTTGGTGTGTGCCAAAATGCAAATTAGTAATATCAAAATAAAATTTAACAAAAAACATTTGTATTGATATGTAATAATTAAATAATTTACTATATTTTAAAATTAATTTATCATATTGAGATTTACATCATTGAATTTTGTATGTAACATATATAGCAAGTCCTATAGAAATGTTTTAATGAAGTTATAGTGATTGAATGTAGAATTAACATATTAATGTTAGTAGTGTATGGTATGGATCATGTCACTCATAAAACATAAAAATGTCAAGCACACAAGTAAAATTGTATAAATTCTAAATAATAAGGCCAAGGGTCACATAAATTAGACATGTTCAAATGTCATAAAGTGGAAATTGGACATACAATGGACATTGATGATGTCATAAATAAGAAATGTGTTCAAAATTTAAATACAACATTGGACTAAGGGATAAAATCAAATGGAAATATTCAAATGTCACAAAATATAAATTGAACATACAATGGGCATGGATGATGTTTGAAACAAGGGGCATGTTCAAATTTCACAAATAATGTCAGTCTAAGAACCAGAAGAAAATAAATATGTTCAAAAGTCACACAAAACAAATAGTTTATCATAGAGATGTTCAAACAAGTTTTCACACTATTATTCCCCAGAAATGTTAAGTGTAGTTTTTCCCAAAGGATCGAGCATAACACTCAAAATTTGTGAAATCACAATTGATTTTTTTTGAAAAAAAAACCAAGTAAAAAAATTGAAAGGTGATTAAAGCATATTTTTTCTCTTATTGAGGCATGGGGGATAGGTTTCATCACCCTCAGGCTATGTGGGATGAAAATACATATCCCATGCATTTTGTATCATGTGGATGTACATGGTGACATGTTGAATGTGAAACCACATTTCTATGTCCACATGATATAGATGGATGTCATCAATTGGCCCATCTCTTTTGATATAATAAATGCACTTGCATTATAATACATGACTCCATGTATGACATGATGATAGTGATGCATAGGTCAACCATATTTCCATCAAAGTTATACACATATGTAGCATGGTGATAACAACACTACATAGAAAACCATGTCAAGGGAAGCTATAATAATTCCTCATAGGTCATTTTAATTATTCCAACTCAATTTTCAATCTCTGAGATATTTTCCTACCCACTTATTTTCACTTTGATACTATAAATCTACAATTTTTTTTCCAAATAACCTACATTAGAAATTTATTAACATTTATAGAGTTGATCTACACTATTATAAAAAAAAATCACATTACACCTCATAATAATTCTAAGAGTGTTTTCCTAGATTTAGAAACACATTTCATGAACACTACAACCTTTTCACTCCAATATCATCAACATTTCCTCCCTCCAAACCCACTCAAACTATTAATCCTCACCTATGAAGCAAGATTTCAGTATTTAGTACCTATAAAGATGAATAAAAAGTATATGGGATATGAATAATTATTATTTGACATAAACATACATAACAATTCTAAATCATAGATTAAACATGTGGACTAGGATGAGTTCCACAACAGGATAAATGTAGAGAATCTAACCACATTATCCATTCACATACCAAAAAGTGGCCTTCCTTAGGTGACATATTTTCCCACCTTAGTGTAGTTTTATGACTTAGTTTTTTCATATGTGAGACACTTTTACCCATTGACTCAAGAAATAAAATCAAGTGGTATGTTGTTAGTGGCTAAATTTGATGGCAAAAATATTATAAATAAATTAAAATTATAGTATATGAAGACTATGTCAACATGAGTCCCTCTGAAGGACAAAATCAATGGGATAATAATCCAAACAAATCATTGATAGTGATTAAAAAAATTATGGTTAAAACACAATAGGGATAATATTTATCTGATGCTAAAGAACTTATTTTATTTAGAATTCATGGAGGATATTTTTGACATGATCAGTCTCCTAAACAATGTGGTGGGTAATGAGAATACTTAGAGATTATACCATATAAACATCATATAAAATGGAAATTAATTAATTTATTAGGGATAAGTGATCAATGACTCCATTCATCACCAATTATTCATTGTGCATTCAATAAAGTAGTTTTCTATGATGTCCTACCCAATTTATTCACTAGCATCTCAGATGATATATCAAGAACTTTAACAATAAGGAAACATCATAAATACCACCTGGGTATATGAATGATTCCTAGAACTAAGTTTGGAATAAAGAAACAATAATTTAATAAGATAAAATAACACATTCATAATGTGATTTATACAATCCTTTGATGAAGATTGGGGAATAAAAATAACTAGTAAAATGACTACTTTGAACAATCTATATGATAACTATAATATCCAATATTATAAATTCACCTAAATTATATATAGAGGATTTTAAGGTTATTGTTTAAGTCTCCCAAGGTTATAAAATTAAAATATAACTAGTATTAGTGTTGGAAATATTGTCATTGATGTCAAAGGTTTAGTATTATTGGTGATAAAGGCCCCATTGCATTTAATGTTATTTATCTTGGCTAATATGAGTTAATATTTATTTAATATTAATGAATATATTTTTGGTTGCATATGAGACAAAATAAGGGCCCATGGAGAAGATGAAGAGTCACGGGATAAAGAAAAAAGAAGGATGGGACACATTTTCCCATGAAGAGTCATTTTGAGGAATACCAAGAGTCACCAAGTGAAGACAAAAGAGTATGGGCGAATTTCTCATGAAGGGACACTTAAAGGAATACGAAAAGTACCCAAAGATAAGGATAAAAGTGGGAAAGACGTTTTTGGTCATGAAGGGTCACCACATGACTTTCCAAATGCTTAGATATGAAGGGTCATCCAAGATTGGTGCCATTTTTCATGAGAATTGAAAGGTCACAAAGGGGGAAGGCCAAAGGTCATTTGGAAAGCTATAAATAAATGCTTGAGTAGCCATTTGCAATGTGGAAGTGAGAGGTTGATTTTATATTGTAATATCTAGCTTAGAAGAGCAATTATGAGAGATGATTTGTATTTTTTATATCTAGCTTAGAAGAGCAAAAGTGAGAGAGAGGAAGGTGATGTTGTATTGATCTATCATTTGTTGAGATAGCAACATTGAGAGATAGGTGTGTGGTATACACAAAGGGGTTGGTGCTCCTATGGGTTGGTGCTCATGAATTGTTGCTGAGTTGATGCTTGGCAAAGGGGTTGGTGCTCATATGGGTTGGTGCTCATGAATTGTTGCTAGGTTGGTGCTTGGCAAAGGAGTTGGTGCTCTTGTGGGTTGGTGCTCACAAATGTCAATTGGGTTGGTGCTCAGCAAAGGGGTTTGAAGCTCTTGTGGGGTGGTGCTCATGAATTGAAGCTGAGGTTTATACTTGGTAAAGGGGTATGGTGCTCCTATGGGGTTGTTCTCACAAATATATTTGAGATTGATTCTCTGTGGTTTTTCCCACATTGGGTTTCCACGTTATATCTGGTGCCTCTCTCTGTCTTATGTGGATGTTTATTGTTTGAGTTTTATTTCATATCTTTAATGTTTGATTAAGTGGATTTTGGTTAGAGGAAAGATTGATAAGATATATAATATATTGATTCACCCCCGCTCTCAGTATATTCCATTGTTAACAATTGATATTAGAGCAGGTTCCTTTTGAAAAGTTTTACAGCTTGAAGGTAGATCAGGAAAGCACGATGGCTGGGTCACAGGAAGGATTTTCTAAAAATAAGGCACTCTCATTTGATGGGATGAATTATGATTTTTGGAGTATGAGAATGAAAGTTTATTTGATGGCCCTTGGATTTGACATATGGAAATCAGTGGTGGAGGAATATCAAGAGCCATAGACATGTACAATTACTCCAGTAGAAAAGAAGGCAAGTGAATGTAATTCTAAAGCTTAAATGCTATTTTCTGTGGTTTATGTGAATCTGAATTTGTTAAAGTTATGCAATGTAAATCTACTCATGAAACTTGGGTAAAACTTGAGAATATTTACAAAGGTGATGGAAAGGTACAACAAGCAAAATTGTAGACTTTTAGCAGGCAATTTGAAAGTTTGAAGATGGAAGAAGAAGAAGATATAACAAGTTATCTTTTGTGAGTTGATCAGATAGTAAATCAGATTCAAGGTCTTGGAGAAACATTGGAAGAGTCAATAGTGGTGCAAAAGGTTTTGAGATCTCTACCAATGAGATATGATGCAAAGTTTTCATCAATCAAGGAGATGAAGAATTTAGCCAAGCTAAAGATGGATGAGCTTCATGGTATTCTCATGGCACATGAGATGTGGACAAAACAAGATAAACCCTCAAAGAGAGAAGTGGCTTTCAAGAAATCAAAGAAGGAGAAAGCTAAGATTCAAGAATCAAGTGATAGTTCTAGTGATGATGAAGATGACAATGAAGCACTTTTCATCCACATGCCAAAAAGAGGAACATGTAAATATCAAGGAAAATTACTTTTTAAATGTTTTAATTGTGGAACAATTGGACATTTTTTAGCTAGATGCCTAGATAAGGTTAAAGATGAAGAAGAAGAAAATCCTACATATGAGAAGAATTTCAAAGGCAAATCCAAGAAGGGATTTGAGAAGAAGAGCCTGTATTCCAAGGACCCTAGCTCAGTTGAAGATAGTGGAGTCAATGTTTCAAAAGATGAAGAGATTATATTCATGGCCATGCATGATGATGATCAAGAAGAAGAAGAGGAGGAAGCTGATGTAGATATGGAAGGATAACTCAATTGTGCCCTAGAAGAGTTAGAAGTTGTTCAGAAGAAGAATCGAAGGTTAAAATGCCAGATCAAAAAGAATGAACAAGATTCAAAGGAAATGATTGAAGATCTACAAGCACACATTGAAGAAGCCAAGAAGAATGAAGAAGATCTCACAACACAATTGGAAATAGCAAGAAAATAATGTCAAAGGTATGTTATTGAAATTGCCTCCTTAAAAGAAGATATTCAGAAAGTAGTCAATGATAAAGTAGTGAGTGATTCAATATTTCAAGATAGCACTAACATGTTGAATAAGATATATGAAAGTCAAAAAGCAAATTCAGATAAGACAGGGATTAGATTTGAAAAGAAAAAGAGCTATGTTGAAGCTCTTACATAAGAGGAAACAAAAATGGGAGAAGTGAATACAGAGGACATTCCAAATAGAGAAGGATGGATAGAACAAAGCTACAAAAGGCAATCAGGTCAGAGATATACATACAGGTCTTATTTTTATGGCTATTGTTTTTATTGTAATGGATATGGTCACAAGAAAGTAGAATGTAGAAAAAGAGCTAACAATTTTAGAAATAAGAAGGAAAGTCAAGTAGAGTCAAGCATAAGCCACAACTCTTTTGCTCCTCTATCAAGCTTTAATGAAGAGACCATAGTGTGATACAAGTGCAACAACTTTGGACACATAGCTCGGTATTGCAGAAGTGTGTTTGAGTCAGTCAAGAAGGATTAGAGGTTCAAAGCTCCATTCATCAAGAAGAAGGATCAGAATGTCAAAGCTCCATTCATCAGGGAGAAGGTTTAGAATGTTCATGGTAAAAGAAACAACATGAAGATTCTATGATGGTGCAGACAGCTCTACATGTGGGAGGTAAAGATCAGCCATGGTTAATTGATAGCGGATGTTCGAGGCATATGACAGGTGATAAAATTAAGTTCATTTCTCTAAAGAAGATTAATGGTGGTACAGTGAGGTTTGGAGATAAAACCACTTCCAGGATAGCCGGAAAAGGTACTTTGAGTTTGGATTATGGTAGAACTAAGACTAAGAATGTTTTATATGTAAAAGGTCTTAAGCATAATCTATTGAGTGTTAGTCAAATATGTGATCAAGGATATACATTAAAGTTTCATAAAGAGGGTTGTGAGATTAGAAGAAAATATTTAAATGAGTTGATTGCAGATGCTCAAAGGACAGGGAAAAATGTATATGTATTGTTAGATATCTTCTCAAAGGCACGATCAAAGGATACATTCAAAGATCAGTGAGAGGAGTTGGGAATAATTTATATTACTTCCTGCCATTGATGTTTAGCATCAAGTGAGGGGGAGCTAAGTGTTAGCTCTAGGTAGGCCCTTTTCCATTGATGTCAAAGGGTGAGAATAATAGGTACAAGTATAGGTGCAAAAAATAGGTACAAGAAATAGGTACAGGTTGCTACAGTAAGGGGGAGTTACTCTATGCTTTTAGATGATAGTATGTGCAGGTGATAAGATGTGGCCAGGTGACAGGATGTGGCAATTTTAGGATTGAGGTTGCCATCAATGACAAAGGGGGAGATTGTAAGAAATATTGTCATTGATGTCAAAGGTTTAGTATTATTGGTGATAAAGGCCCCATTGCATTTAATGTTATTTATCTTGGCTAATATGAGTTAATATTTATTTAATATTAACGAATATATTTTTGGTTGCATATGAGACAAAATAAGGGCCCATGGAGAAGATTAAGAGTCATGGGACAAAGACAAAAGAAGGATGGGATGCATTTTCCCATGAATAGTCATTTTGAGGAATACCAAGAGTCACCAAGTGAAGACAAAAGAGTATAGGTGAATTTCTCATGAAGGGACACTTAAAGGAATATGAAAAGTCACCAAAGATAAGGACAAAAGTGGGAAAGACGTTTTTGGTCATGAAGTGTCACCACATGACTTTTCAAATGCTTGGATATGAAGGGTCATCCAAGATTGGCGCCATTTTTCATGAGAATTGAAAGGTCACAAAGGGGGAAGGCCAAAGGTCATTTGGAAAGCTATAAATAAAGGCTTGAGTAGCCATTTGTAATGTGGAAGTGAGAGGTTGATTTGATATTTTAATATCTAGCTTAGAAGATCAATTATGAGAGATGATTTGTATTTTTTATATCTAGCTTAGAAGAGAAAAAGTGAGAGAGAGGAAGGTGACGTTGTATTGATATATCATTTGTTGAGATAACAACATTGAGAGATAGGTGTGTGGTATACACAAAGGGGTTGGTGCTCCTGTGGGTTGGTGCTCACAAATTGTTGCTGAGTTGGTGCTTGGTAAAGGGGTTGGTGCTCTTGTGGGTTGGTGCTCATGAATGTTAGCTGGGTTGGTGCTCGGCAAAGGGGTTTGAAGCTCTTGTGGGGTGGTGCTCACAAATTGAAGCTAAGGTTTTTACTTGGCAAAGGGGTATGGTGCTCCTTTGGGGTTGTTCTCATAAATATATTTGAGATTGATTCTCTATGGTTTTTCCCACATTGGGTTTCCATGTTATATCTGGTGTCTCTCTCTGTCTTGTGTGGATGTTTATTGTTTGAGTTTTATTACATATCTTTAATGTTTGATTAAGTGGATTTTGGTTAAAGGAAAGATTGATAAGATATATAATATACTGATTCACCCCCCTCTTAGTATATTTCATGGTTAACAAGTAGTACACAAATAATGTAGAGATAGACACATCTTGGGTGTTTCTTTCCCAATTATGTAGGATAATGGTCATTACAAGGGAAATTAAATAAAAAATCTCCAAATTCACACTCCATTTATATTCTAACATATCTTATATTGACATAAAAAATTTATGTAAAGATATGTTTTATCATTTTCTTGACATATGATCATATTCCTCACCTAAAGGACTACTGGGTAGATTATTTAGATGAATTTAAAGTGGTTTAGAAAGATTGGTGCAAAAGTATAGTGGACCAAATCATATATTTCACTAGAGATCTCATTAACCCCATGTATGATAAAATAATCACTTCTACTTTGCTCAATATCTAATGGTCATTAAGGGAGATAGTAGACATAGAAGGGAAGACCAAAGCCATATGCCCCAAAACCAAATGATGGTTCAATAAGAAAGTGGTATAGGTAACTTGAATAGGTGGTTCCAAAAAGTTATAAGATATATATCCTCCCAAATTAGACACTTTTAGAAACTCCAATTAATATCAACACTAATACAAAAATCTAGTATTTTATCTCTTCAAGTTTTGAAAGTAATGATGAATAAGACCCTGATCAGACAAAAAACTAGTGAAATCATGTGAAGAGAGACTTGTTGTGGGTAGGAAAAATAAAGAGAAGAATTATGTTATGTAAAAAGGTTATTTACCTCTTGATGACCCTTCCATCCTCATCCCTAATAAAATGCAATAGTACCTTGCCTCTACTTAAGGGGCAACTCAACATGTACTTGATAAGGAATCTAAAGTAGTACTTGAAAAGGAAGCTAAGGTTATAGTTCCTTCATCCCCTTCAATCTCTCCCAACATTCCTCCACTTATATAAGTAATTAATCTAAAGCATTATAAATCTCATACTATTATATCCTAAATGATCACTTTTAGTGATATGTCATTTGAATATATGTATCTAATACTCAACAAAAGGAAAAGGTAATGAGAGTTAATATTTTTGATTTTGATACAGTAGATGATATTATCAAGTCTCCACCTTCAAATAAATGTGAAAACCACCTATAGATTGGTGTCATGTCCTTATAGTTCATAGTTCATTGAAATTATATAGCCTAATGTGGTGAAGGACATTGGTAAAATGACTATGAGTGACTATAATATTAAGAGGATAACACTCATGGAGGTAACTAGGGAGAGTGATGTTAACAAATTGGATGAAACCATTGAAATGATGATAAAAATGTAATAGTAAAATGATCTCATTTAGGAATGAATTTAAGGTCAGATAAGGTAGTTGATGGGATATGTAAACTACCTTCTCAACCCAGTTGATACACTCTTATCACTTAAGCTTAATACCCCTTCTCAAGTGCTACGTAAAAAAATGGAATCCATCACTACCATTAATAGGTATTATTCATATGGAAAAACATTATAGGTTTGGGTGGATGAAGTACCATTAAGTGGGATAAATATATTGAAGAAGTGTTGAATCTATTTGGATCCATTTATATGGAAGTCATCGATATAAATCAATAGGTCAAAGCTCACAAGATTGAGCTAAAATTATGGGAAAATATAAAAGGATATATTTATTAGATGATTCATATTGAGACATCGGTGTTCATGAAGGATGGAATATTTGAAAAATAGGAGGATGACACTTCATGCAAATGGTTTGAATGTATTCTCTAAAATATCAAGGTTTTGAATAGAGCAATATAATTTTTTTATGAATAGATAAGTGTTATAAAAAAAAAATAGAATATGATCACTTATAATATTGATGAGATATATTATGATTTATTCAAGGAGGATGAGATCACCCTACATACTATTTATGAGGTAAAGGTTCAGATCAATAAATTAATAAAATCAAATCTAATCAGGGAGAAAATTTTCATTATGTACTCTATGTTTATTATCAAGAAAATTAATGTTTAAATTGATGAAATGAATAACCAATTGATTAAATCAATGGAAGTTCCAAATACCTTGATACTAGCTTCAGAAAGATGGTTAACACATTGCAAGTATGTAGTAGTCCTGAAATGGAATCAAACCATGTTGAGCTAGTGAATAAATTCATAACATTTAGGGTTTCTCAAGATAAAGAATGAGTTAAAATTTCCCTAGCCAACTAAGGTTCTTTAACACCAACTCCACATTGAAGAAGACTTCTTAGTGGAGTCTATAATTTTTTATTTCCATTTTTTAAGATCTTCTATTTTAGGAAAGACTTATTTTACTTTGTGTAAATTTGAAAAGTTTGAAAAATATATTAAGACAAAATACAAAATACCGAGATTAATTTTGAATGTGATGGGTAAACCCCTTCCCTCTTTTTATAAATATGAGAAATGGATATTGTAAAATTCATTTTTGATGTCCAAAATATTTGAATCTTTAAGAGGAAAGAGAAAAAAACTTTGTGTTTAATATTCAATTCAGAACTAAGGAATTTCAAAACTTTGTGTCATGTATTCCTTAATATGTGTTAAACTTATGTTAATGTAAGATTCATAGTTCTATTGTTTAATCTCAATAAAGTATATTAATTCCATTTAGTTTTATCTCTTTATGTGGTTGAATTAAATATTTGTTTACTTGTTCACCTGTGACTCTTCACTTCATTTTTGTTTATTTTCATTTTTATATGAATATCATGAAAACACCCCCATTCAATTTGTAAAAGCTATAAATAAATTTAGATTAGTTTGTTTATTTAAATAAAAAGAAACTATCCTCCTAATAAAAGAGAGAATTTTCATATCCTTCACTATGGTGAAAGTCTTATTTTTCATAAGTACCAAACATTTCACCATACATTTTTGGTGCACACCATGGGTCACATACTATACTTTCCATAAAACCCATAGTCACTTTCATGACCATACCTAGGAATAATAAATTAGAAATACACCCAAAAATTGATTGGATATAAGCTTCATAATTGGATATCTCTTATGAACTTTGATAGTTCATATGGGATAATATATTGAACAATACACACTTCCAAAGAACCTCAAATGCACTAGATGAAGAGTAACAATGTGATTATTTTTCTAAGGAAATATTTTTACTTACCATTAGAAGAATAGTGATTAGGGTAATGTAAAAAGTTACATAAAATATCTCAACATCCTAGCTAATAAAAGATACACAACATCCATTAGACAAGTGGGCATTTCTAACCCATTCTTTGATTTATAAGAATAGTGCAGTTTCAAAATTTTTCCTGAATAGATAAAAAAGTCAAAGCCAATAAGAAAAACTATATCATTACCTAACACATTGATTATAATGGAATTAGATTTTTAGAACATGGATATTATTATACTATGGATTCATCACATAGGCCTAGTATCTTAAGGTGCTCAAATTCATGAACTACCAAAGGGGTCAAGAAATAACTTCCCCAAGTTTATTGGTGATGGAAGAAAAAAATAAATGGAAACTATCCTCCTAATAAAAGAGAGAATTTTCATCTCCTTCACTATGGTGAAAGTCTTATTTTCCATAAGTACCAAATACTTCACCCAAAAAATTTGGTGCACACCATGGGTCATATACTATACTTTCTGTGCAACCCAGAATCACTTTCATGACCATACCTAGGAATCATAAATTAGAAATACACCCAAATATTGACTAGATATAAGCTTCATGAATGGATAGATCTTATGATATTTGATAGTTCATATGGGATAATAGATTGAACAATACACACTTCTAAAGAATGTCAAATGTTCTAGATGAAGAGTAACAATGTGATTATTTTTCTAAGAGAATATTTCCACTTACCATTAGAATAATAGTGATTAGGGTAATGTAAAAAATTACTTAAAAAATCTCAGTATCCTAGCTGATAAAAGATACACAACATCCATTAGACAAGTGGGAATTTCTAACCCATTCTTTGATTTACAAGAATAGTGCAATTTCAAACTTTTTCCTAAATAGATAAAAAATTCAAAGCCAATAAGCAAAACTATATCATTACCTAACACACTGATTCTAATAGATTTAAATTTTTAGAACATGGCTACTATTATACTATGGATTCATTACATAGGCCTATTATCTTAAGGTGCTCAAATTCATGAACTACCAAAGGGGTCAAGAAATAACTTCCCCAAGTTTATTGGTGATGAAAGAAAATGGAATGATTTAAATATTACATAGTTAGAGTAGACTAAAAATTTGTTAATAGTTAGAAAACCAAAAATAAAAGGAAATAACACAAATAAAGTAGAACAATTTTGTTGTTATCTCTAATGATTTAATTGATATGTTTTCCAATTTCACTACTTTATGCAAGAATTTTATTGATACTAGATATGATTTTGATGAATTTTACTCTAGTTTTATCGAAGATGTTTATGATTTCATTGAAGAGATGACCAATTTCACTATTAAAAACATAAGAGAAAAACATATAAAAAATATATATGATGTAAGTAAGAAATATAGAATAGAGAGTTGATTACAGAGGAAAAAAGGAAAAAAAATATCCAAAACTTTAGAAAAAGATAAAACAATAACATAAATTAAATATAATATTATTTCACTAATAGGTTAAATGATTTTTATGATAAACTTTGTGATTTTTCTACTATCTAGAAAAACAGAGAAAACTAGAAAAAAAAATAGTAAGGCATCAAACAAACACATACATTTATTTTATTGCTAATCCCTAAGTTTTCACTAACAAAGTTATTGATTTCATAATTATATATAAATAATGTAAAACATAAAATTACAATATCATAACATAGCTAAAATTAGACAAAACTATTAGGAAGAAAGAAAATTGCCAAAAGAGACCAAAAAATAACAAAAAGTAATTTCACTATTTTTTATTTCAATTTCACTAATGAAACCCATGATTTCTTTATTTTTTATTATTTAATTTTATCATCCTTAGTGTTAAAAATGAATATGTATCAGTCAAGATATTCATAGAGACATTAGCCAAAGGAGCCACATAATGGTTTCACCATCTATTTGATTCTTATATTATAGATTGGAAAAAATGAGAGGGAGATTCAAAGAAAGATTCAAACTTGTTGACGATGAGAAATATATATTAGAATAATTATTTAAGATCAAAAAATCATCATGTGAACCTATGAGGTATTTCATACCCTGATTCAAAAAACTAGTATATATGATTTAGTGGTTGAAATGACTATACTATAAAATTATAAGTGCCTATTGTTGAATGCATAGGTTCATGATGTAAGTGTTGTAACCAACATATCCTCATTCCTTTCTTTAATAATAATAAGTATCCACTATATTTTAGAATTGACCTATGTCCCTAGTTTGGAAGTCTTCCAAAATAAAATACCTCATGTATTACATTAACTTTATTATTTGGTAGATATATGAACGTACCTTTTGTATTTTTAGACTAACCTACTAAAGATTTTTAGAAGTTATGTATCATATATGGGATAACCTCTTTTAAATTTATTTTGTAAACATACTTAGTACATATATGGGTCTTTGGTGATTTTTTTTAGAACTTAATTTTTGGCAATTCTATTCACAACTTTTGTTCCTCAAAATCTTTTGACGTGTTCGGGTTTTTGGTGGTTTTTTCAGTGATTGTCTTTAGTAATTTTGATCAACAAATCCCTTTAAAAAATTTCAAGTCTTCATAAATCCACATTTTAAATACCCCATAGGAATTTAATTTTTAGAATTTTTACTTTAGATAATTTGTTCAAAATAGTTTAATTAGGATTTAAATGTATGGGACCTCGAAGCCATATTTACTAAGTATTAAAACACTTTACCATTTACTCTCTGGCCATTTTTATTTGAGAACTAGGTTTTTAAAATTTTACACTTTGATTTTTTTAGGTCTTGAAAGTATTTCTTTGAAAAATATACTTCATAAAAGTTATTTGACACAATTATCTATTTGAAGAAAATGTTTGACAATTTTTCTTAGTAAAATCTTTTAACATGTTTTGGTCTTCAATAATTTTTTAGTGATAGATTTTGGCATATTTATGTCTTTGACAAGATCAATTAGAGTTTTCCCCTGACACATATAGGTCTTTGGCAAAAGTGTTAGAAATTTTACTTGGGATACTCACCCATCTCATGAATATTGTTATATCTTGACTCCCAACCTATAACTACCAAAAGATTCACTACATGGTAAACTAAAGATGGAGAAGTGATGAAATGACACTTGGAAATGGGAAATGATGTGTCACTCTTACTAAACATAAATGGTTCTTACATGGTGTGCCCACCTAATGAAGATGCAAAGTTCAAATTAAATGAATAAATGAAATTTATAAATGTTGGACATTAATGACACACAAATTATAAATCAATGTTAGATCTATATTAAATTAGTCTAAATGATGACATGCACATTTGATCTTGACCTAACTTGTGATCTCACTTAATCTACTATGATAGAGCCTAATGACTACTATATTAAATTTAAAAAAATATTTAGCGGAGCTAATAAATTGAATTATAAATCATACTAGTACCAACTCAAATAAAGAAAAATGACATCCTCATCCGTGGAATTGTGGGTAACTCTCCCCCTTCAAGGTTCTCAATTAAATATTCTAATGTTTACAAGGATATGTTATTTTATCCTTCTATATTCAATTATGACTACACCAATTACTCAACACTATGAGATTCTATCCACTAGGTTGATGCACACACACATGAATATAACCTAATTCTATGCTAATGCAAATGGGCCATATATCTCCTCCTACTCAAGAGACAAGTGTTACACTTCATAGCTACAAAACTAAAATTTGAGTTATGTATAGAACCCCTATGATATTTATTATTCATAGGGAAGATATATGAAGGAGTGTACATGCATCATCTTGAGCACAAGATAGTCACAACATGCATCTATAGCAATCCATTTCAAATGTACCTATCCCTTCTTATTCTAGATTCCACTTATGATTTATATAGAGTAGTGGAATAGAAGAAAGAGAAATCCATTGATAAGAAACTTAGAAGTTGGATGCTACCTGGAGAGACAATTAACTTAAAAGATAAGCATCCCACACCAATAAAAAAATTTAAAATGGGAATTTGGATGAAGATGGCCCTATTGAATAGGCTATTTGGATGGTCAAGCATTGAATTACTCCATTTGGAGTGGTTTTCATTGCTTGATCTGATGTTGACAAAAAAATTAACCTTTTCTCTAGGAGAAGTTATTAGATCAAAGTTATAAGAGACATTTTTTCATAAGGACAAGAGGCCTCTATGAGGTAACTTTTACATGATGTCTTAGTTTCTCAATGTCATCCTAGGGATAATCTACATTCAAATTGGCTCAATATGGAGGCCCCTCCATAATCTATAAAGAACATGATTTATGATTTTTACTCCTTAATGTATATATATACATACACTCACAACATTATGTGAATCACTGAGGATGTTTACCCATAGGTATGGAGGGCCATCCATTAGTCCCCTACCTAAAATATTAAATAACATTGCATATACACTATTGATTAGGGGAGACTACTAGATATACCCTTACTACATAGTCATCATGGTCATTAGCCATGAGGTTACACATTTTCACCTCCCTAATTATGTCCTAGATAAATTAATAGAATGTGAAATAACCTAATAGTTATGATTGGACATTGATGAGGATATGCACAAAAATAAGAAATATTACCTTCATGAATCTCACCTCATGATTAAAATCATGTGTTTCATGAATCTAAATCACTTTTATGAGGCTAGGAAATATAGAGAGTAAAATTCCTTGGCTTCATTTCGACTTAGGGATTGAGATCCCCTTGGATATGTGCAAAACTAAATTAAGGGATTGGTCATTAAATGCCAACATGAGCCCTATGATTATGATTTTTTTCATCAATGCTTAAAATTATTACCATGTCTTGGAGAGGGTATGGTCAATTTAGTTGAAGGAAGGCCTTCTAAGGTTTATTTAAGTGTAACCTTCCCTTTCTATAAAGGATGAATGAACCAAACTACCATTGGCTAAAGGATGGGATAAATATGACTTCTAGACTAGAAGACTTGCTCAGTTATAGGGGAATAAGGTTAATCTTCTCAAACACCCATTATAACACTTAAGGTAGTGAATAAAGAACCAATGGTGTCAAATACCTCACTTGGGGCAAAGCAAGATGAGCCCATTTGCTTAGATTCTTCAAACTCTAAGGGCCTTCCAAAGGTAATGTTTAGTAACTTATAGAGGTTGTTGCTATGGTTACCTTAACCACACAAGTATCTCCTTCCATATCTCCCAATACAACCATATATTATACAAGGAAGCCAAGGGATCAACCCATTCTATATATCCCAACCATGAAAGAACCATCAATGGAGTTATCCACATAGGAAGAAGTTAGAAAGGATATTTCTAATGAGGAGGAAGAATTATAAAGAGCAAAAGTCTTGAGACTCTAAGACTCAAAGGGTAAGGCAAAAATATATCAACAAACTTTAAGTTATCTAACATCCTCTCCAATTTCCATTAATCCTATTGTTTCTTATGTTCCTATTTATGTAATTAGTTCATTTGGACCCTTTTCATTCAACCTTCCTAGCCACCATCCTCTCTTGGTCCCAAAAGTGGAGGTTGATCCTATTAATCCTATTATTCAATAAAATCTATTAATTCCAAAGGTATAGGATCCTTCCTCTACCCTTACATTTCCTACTTCCTCGATTAGTACTCCTCTAGTTACTCCACCAACATCCACTTCTTCTATCCCTCTAGACATCCCTTATATTACTATTACACCCCCTATAAAAATGAAGAAGAGAGCCATAAAGAAATCAAGGAGAGTTTTATCCACCCTAAAATTACATGTTTCATATAAATAATTAAGTCTACCAATACCCTCTTGTAGTCCTTCTCAAGAGACAATTTTGATTACCACTAGTAAAGTTGAGAAGAAGAAAATTCCAATATACACAGTCCATCCACTACCATAATATTATGGAGTCTATTTGGTCCATATTTCCTTAAGTATGAGATTTGTACCAACATAATATACATCTTAGTATGAATTAATCACTTGGCATGATTTTTATTTTGTCATATTATCACCATCTATAGGAATCAGTGCACATCTTACACTAGTTGGCAGGTGGTTAACTAGTGCCCAGATCTTTAGGGCATCTTATAGGAGTGGAAACATGTGATGACTATAGAAAAAAGTGTGTAAGTTGATGGAGATGGTAGAATGATTACTTAGGCTCCAGCTCAACATCCAACATTCATATCTCCACCTTGGTAGATATGTTCATGAAGAGCTATAAAATGAGCTCAAACCAGTGATGTAGGGGATGTGAATTGAGGCAATGAAGTTATAAATAAATGGTTATAAATGAATTTATGATGGATACCATTAGTATTAAAAATAGCATGTGTGTTATTAAGGTTTCATTTATATATTATTAAGGTTGCCTATGAGCCTCTAGGTAGTTAAATAGCTTAAGTGAAGTATTTACTCTATTTTCAATATAATGTTCTTTATTATATTTGGACTTTGATTAATGAAGATGGATGTTACATCTAATTGAGTTTGATCTAGTTTATGTTTCTTGGTAATGTTAGTAGAATGTGAAATGAATGAAATAGTTATAATGTTATAATTCCAATTCATACATGTTAAGAATGTTGTTTACAAGCTTATATTTTAGGTCATTAATGGTATCCCTATGATAATTGATGATGTCAATGAATATTTTAGGAATATACTAAGTATAAATAAATCCTACACCACATGTTCCTACCTTTGATAATAATCACAAGCCTAGTATGAGTAATTAAACCAAAAGTAACCTCTTGACCTATTTAACACCTATATGATACTAGACTTAGTTTAATAAAGGCTTACACCCTTATGACTCGAACTAGTTCCCCAAATGGGACTAAACATATAGACCATCAAGTTTATCCCAAAAAAGTCTTGCACCAATGAATCTACCAAAATCCTTCTCTCAAATGACCAAGTTCAATAATTGATATCTCGTACCATGGCAGAACTAGCCTAATGCAAGCCCCAATTATTTCTCTACTGCACTTCAGGGGAGTGCATAAGATATGTACCTTATTTGAATTGATGCCTACATATCTAAGTGTTAAATGTTGATCACTACAAGAATATCCTATGATTTCACTTGGTTGTAATGAGTCCATAACTAACTAAGACAACTTTGCACTACTGATAGTTAGAATTTACTACAACATTTTGGTTCCATTATCAAGACCCATGTTGAATTTTATTATTGCAATGGTATGATATAATAATTCTCTAATTCTCCCTAAAAACATAGAGCACTGGTTGTAACAAGTGGAAGACAAATTTTCACTAAAGAATACAAACTATAGAGGACAAAAGTTGAGAAAGTGTCTAAAACAACATGTATGATGCTCTATATGAGGTTTTTATCAATAAAATGCCTAAGCATGTGTAATAATGGTTGGCTAAATATGTAACCCATAGAATATGAAACTATATACAATGCTATGAGTGGATGAAGGAGTGCTTAGAGAGGCTTGAGACTCTAGATGCCACTTGGACGAGAGAAGTAGACAAATGGTGGTAAGGAGTGTTGAATAGTTATATGCTTGAGTTTGTAGTTTCAACAAACTCATTCCTTGAGGAAGTAGAGTATTAGTTTTTGTGAAAATATGGAGGCACATTTGTGAAAGAGTTTGACCTTGACTCAAGAAGATAATAGTGGACTATAAATTTGAAACTTTAGGAATGGAAGACTAAAGTCCTTTTATGTATCAGAAGTGTAAAGGGGGAGAAGGACATGTGTAGGTGAAGTTAAATGGAAGAGGATGAGTAGATTGACACTTGAGAGAATAGGAGATAGAATTATAACAAGAGATGACATAGATTGATGGAAGATGTAGAACTTGTAAGTGCTAAGAGAACTTGTATTGAGTGGGAAGGGAATGGAGAAGGATCTCTTGAAATACAATAGCATGAGGAAGAGAGAAATAATGAACCAATGAATTGATCTCCATAGTTGATGGGTGTAGAATGCATTGGGTTCCTTCAAGACTTGGTGACTAAAGATGTGCTTGATATGCCTACTCCCTTTGAACCTATGGTGAAAGCTCATGTTTTAGATCCAACACTTAAATAAAGAATAAGAGTGATAATTGACCCTATTATTAACATAGATTTTGGATGTTTTGAAAAAATTGAGTACAAATTTGTGATTGAACAAGTTATTCTCTAATAGGAGTTGAGCAAGACAACTTCTATACCATTGGGTTCTAGATCATCAAAATAGAATGTGAGATCAAGCATACTAGCTCATCTAATATTAGCTATGTGGACTGGCAAACAACCCATAAGAAGTGGTTTTGTACCACAAGTTAGTAGTATCATGCCATCAACATCAATGGTGTTAGTAGTAACAATAGGGTTAGTGCCTAACCTAGTGGCTAGAGGCATTGGAGGGTTGCCTCTAAGATAGACACCAGGGGGACAAGCACATTAGATTCTAGTTTCATTGCCACAACAAATATACTAAAAAATGGCCATGCAATTTCCCTAATGCTATGGTGTGGAAAATTTCATAGAGCATGTGCTAAAATGTGAACTATAATGGTGTGGTTATGGCATAACCTAATAAAAGTACAAGGCAAACTAGATAGTGACCACATTGCTTAATCATGCCCATATATGGTATTGTAAATTTAACCCTAACCAGGATATGGTAGGTTATTACACCCTAAAGGAATCATTCTCAAAGGAATTCATCATACTAGAGTTTTAATAGTAGAACATCACCATATTCAAGGAGATTATCCAAGGAGTATAAGAGAGCATACACCTATATGATGTAACATTAAAAACTCTCCTTTTTAACATTCCTTATGACATTCACCCCTCCCATCTTGCATAATGGTTTATTAGAGGGTTACTAGTGCCATTTAGAAGAACACTTTACATGAAGACCTTTACAAACCCTTGTGAAGAACTTGAGGCCATACATAGAGCTGAGGTAGTCAAAAGCACTAATTCTAAGATCAACCCAATCATGGAGGTGTATATTTCATCAATGGCTTCCTAAATCTAAAATATTAACACTAGTTCATCGTAAGGTGCTCAAATAGGGTAATGGTGTATTAACTACAAAGTGGAAGGCCATAATAGGAATAATTTCCATTGAAGGAATGTGTGCCTACATAATGTTCAAAACTATCCACTATTGTAGCTTGTCATCTAGGTTAACACAACTATCTATTATAGATTATGTGATACCGACACTCATACAATAGTTTATTAATGAGTGATAGATGAGATGCATGATAACATGGATAGAGGCGCACAATAGGCCATAACAATAGTTAGAGGGAAAACTAAGGAAATGAAGGCTATATCTAATAGAATGTAGGCTATAAGATAAAATGAAGCACTAGAGGGTGAGGTGGAGGATTCAGTGGTGGAAGGTTCCCATCCCTCTCATATTACAAGTGTGGTTCCACATAATCTATCAACCTAATTATCCTACACATCATATGTGTGGGTATTATTGAGGGACACACAAGGTCAAATAATGCCTTGAATTATACAATAAGTTAACCCCAAGGTAGGTCTAGCACAAATAAGGGCATATGAATGATTAGGCATGAGTTGAAAGTGGAAAAGTGGACTCTGAAGTTGTAACCAACTTGTACAAAGATAATAAAGGTGTAGGTGATTACTTGTATTGGATTCATAAATTATCCACTAGTTATGCCAATACTTGAGTTACATTTATAATATAGGGAGAAGAGTCCCACTAAGCACATAGCATGACCTAAACCTAAATTTATGCCTTATACAGACCCATCATGCCAGAAAGATGTATTGTAGTAGGTCATGAGTGTAATTTAAAACCTGTAGGGAGAGCCCTCATTGACACAAGATATAAAATCACAAGATGATACCTCCTATAAAAATAAAGATAGCCAAAAGTCTGAGATATAAGAGCTAATGGAGATCCTGAACCTCTTATAGATGGAAGGAATGCTACCTTTGTTGAAAAAAATGCTCTTGGAGCATGTATGGAAAAAGTTATTTGAGGTCACTATGCCACACATGGAGAGGGTATGAGAATTTTGGCATACCTATAATTTCAAATATGATCAAGAACTCCTTGTGAATGCCACAATTTATAAATGGTTTGTATATAAGGTCCTTATGGACATAAGCATTGAGGTCAATATATTTACCAAGAATGCATGGGAGAAGATAGTGGGCCAAACTTCATGCCTTCCCCTAATGTGATTTTCATGACCAATAAGAACTGATTATGGCCCACAAAATTTTTGGATGGCATAATTATAGACATCATGGGCACTAAATTCTATGCTAATTTTGAAGTTATCATGTTGGTAGAACAAATAACTACCTGAATCTTCTTAGAAGGCCTTAGTATTATACAAATAATGCATACATGCACTTTAAAAGGAACTAAATGATGTTTGAGAACAATAATGAAAGGGTAGTTATCCAACTCTTAAGTGACCAAGGACCCCTATATAGATAGTGTGGACCTCAAAGATGAGATCAACCACATATATAACATCACATTGTAAGATGCTAAACCCTAATGATCAAAGCATACTTTCTTAAGAATATGATAAATCATCCTCAAATACCACTATTGTTGTTTATGACCATTGGGTCAAAGAATCATATGAGACAACTGGTCAAAAGTTTTTCTTGGTACACATGAAGGTACCAAAACTAGTAAGGATAGGCTAGGTCCAAATTGATCATACTTCTAAAAGGGAAAAAGAGTGTTTTCTGTAAGTAAAGGTAAACTTGTGACATTACCAAGATATTAAGGGAGCAATCTAGTGGAAGAATATGTCTATGACCTTAAATCATCCATCCCAAAATAAGTAGATAGAATGGGTACACTAATGTATACATTAAGGAGTACTACCACTCGTTGGTAAGAAATTAAAAGGCCTATCTTTCCAACTTCAAAAGATGTGTTAGTATTCATATACATTATATTAAATAATAACAATGACAACCTAGACATCTCTACCTACTCTAGTGACTCTGACCCTATAGCAAATGTGTACTTGTGTGAAGAAACATGGATGGTCTATGGAAAGAATACCCCAAGGAACCTATGGGTGCATGTATTCTATAGGTCTTTGAGTACATGGGCATGAGTATGGTACATTTTCAATGAGATGCACCATGAGACAACCAACTAGCTTTCACTTGAGGAGTAGTTGATGCATACCTCCTTTTCTTCATAGAACCTTGAACTAATTGAACCATTACAACTAGTTTGAAGGATATTATTTGAGGATATTAAAATATTAGAGGAGTGCCTACAATACATGTTCAAGGAAAATTTGTTGACACTCTTGAAACTATTTAAAGAGAAAACCATCAATAATGAATCTAATGATGAGGATGATGAAACACAAAAGGTCTGCAATTAGACAAACCTGATAGGCAAAAGGAAGCTTGTATGCTAAGTTGAAGATAACACTCTAGAGGAAAACCATCCTACCCACCTTAACATAGAAATAACTAAGGGTAGTAATAAATTCAAGGACTCACATTAGGAGAATATTGAGCCCTACTTCATACTACTAAAAAATATAAAGTTAGATATCAACTTAGAAGGGGAACTAAAGATTACTATTCTGGGAACCTATTGGTTTGATGTGGAGCTGTTTATTATTGATATCTTGAAGGATTTATAAGACTTATTACCTCGAATTTACCATGATATGAAAGGTAACTACCCATCCCTTGGGAAGATGAGCATTAAACTAGTCAATAATGTAGGACTTGTCAAGAAGTGCCCTTACAGAATGAACCCCAATCTTCATGCCAAGGTCAAAATGGAGATTTATGGTATGATAGCCATAGGAGTCATATAACCTATGAAAAAATATGAATGGGTGAGTCCCATGGTTATTTTTTTCAATAAGTATGGGCTCATCTATATTTATGTTGACTATAGATTGTTAAATGTTGCCTATGTATCCAACCCATTTATAACTCCATTCACCCATGAAGTCTTAGATGGCATCATAGGATGTGAAACATACACTTCCATTGATAGGTTCTTAAAATACCATCAAGTCTAGATCAATAAGGAGGATAATTCAAAAATGACCTTTATGATAGAATGGGGATGTTTTGCATACAACATGATACCCTTAAAACTCAAGAATTCATCATCCATATTCTCCTAAGTGGTACTCACCACTTTTAAATACTTCACTCACAAGTTACTCCAAGTGTACTTAGATGACTATACTATGTATGGGTTGGTGAAGGATATATATGACAACTTTCACCTAATGTTTGAGAGGTGTAGGTAATTGAAAATATATTTAAACCTCAAGAAGTGTTCCTTCATGACACCATTTGGTAATTTACTCAGGCACATCATCTATAAGGATGGTCTACTCATTTATCCCACAATTATTACAATCATACTTCTAATCCAAACCCCATCGATGTATAAATATGTTTACACCTTTATTGGTCATTATGGATACTATATAAAGTTCATCAATAAATATGCAAAGATTATGACACTACTAGAAGAGCTATTACACAAGGATATACCATTCTATTAGGGCATGCAAGAAGATGAATTTGAGACACTAAATCTCAAACTCATAAGAAAAATGATACTATAATTTCTTGACTATATGAATCCATTCCACATCCATGTTGATGCACTTAGCTCTATAATTGGTACCATTCTAACTCAATTTGGAAAAGGCAAAATGGACCATTCCATTTCTTTAACAAGTAGTTAACTAACCCAGGCAAATAAGAACTATACAACAACTTAGCACAAGGCACTTACCATGGTCTATGCCTAACAAAAAAATAAGAAATACTTGTTTGTGACCCCATTTATCTTCTTCACCAATAATTAAGAACTTAATTACCTATTGAGTAATCCCATTATCCATGAGCACATTTGTAGATGGATAGTTTTGTTTCAAAAATTCTAGTTCTCAGTTATAGTGTATCCTAAAAAAAAAAACTTGGGTATAGACCATTTGTCTTGAATCAACAATGGCAATGCAATCATGCCTATTGAGGTTGACATGCCTAATGTACAAATTTATAGGGTCTAGTGCATCCATGAAGACTTAGTATCAATCACCACATTCTTGAAATATAAGTCTATACCCCAAAATATGACAACCAAAAAGAAGAAGAAACTCATATTTTACACCACCCCATTTTAGTTCATTAGTAGGAGCTATAAAAAAATGAGTTGAGATGAGTTTTTGTGCCACTATGTCCTAGAAAACAAAAGAGACTCCATATTATAGGAGGTGCATGAAGGAATAGTAGGATGTCATTACACTTGAGCTGAAATGATGTATATGGTACTATAATCAATATTATGGTGGCCCATATTATTTCAAGATGCAAAATAGTGAAAAAAGGCATGTGGCATATACAAGTGTAAAATAAAACCAAACCACTAGGATGATATTCTGCTCATTTCCATTCTTGTTCAAGTTCCATTCAAAAAATGGGCCATTGATTTTATTGGGCTAATCACTCTCACTACAAGTTACATAGGTTCATGATACATTATTTTAGCCATAAATTACTTCATCAAATATACCAAGGAAATGCCACCCAAATATTACACAACTACCACAACCATAAGGCTTATATGGGAGAACATCATTAGTCACTATGGGTACCCACTTAGTTTGATTAGTGAGAAAGACACACACTTCATCAATGAAATTTTGCACATCATAATAACTAAATAAATTATGGGACACCATAAGACAACACCTTATCATCCCTAATAAAATGTAATTGATGAGGCATTCAATAAGATATTAAAGACATGCCTTAGAAATATATATGATGTTGGTTGTAAAGATTAGGATGATCGAGTGTTAGAAATATTCTGGGATTATCACACTACATACAAGTGCCTAAACAAGGCTATACCATTTAAACTAGTGTTTGGTGTAGATTCCATTTTCCCAATGGATTTCATGGTGACCTCATTATGCATTACATGTATTGTTCATTTAGATGACCAAGAATATTTGATCGCATTGTTGAAAGACTTAAATCCCTTGGATGAGATATGTGCCCAAGCAAGATGGAGCCAATAGATAGAGAAATCATTCCAAAATCTTTGTATGAAAAATGTATCAAGTCCAAGGTACTAACTAAAGGAGGATTAGTCTTTTTATGTGACTCCAAGTACCTCAAACACCCAGGCAAGATACAAATTCAATGAATGGGACCTTATGTCATCCATAGAATATTGGAGATTGGTGCATGTTGATGGGTCAAATGATCCATTGGAATTTCAATGGAAACTAATTAAAACCTTATAGATAATATAATCATACTTGTGCCATCAAACACCAACTTCTTATTCATAATTCAGTTGCTATGTTTTGATCAGAATAAAGTTTGTCATAAGCATAACATTTCCTTATGTTTTATATTATTATTTGTGTTAAGTAAATAAGTGAGGAACTTTTAGTCTCATAAGAGAACTATTTTGTTTATTTCACTAATAAATCAAGTCAGGTGAGTTGAGCTTGGTTGATTTTTAAGTACTTGAGGCTAGACACCTAAGTTTTTAGGTATGTGGTAATTTCCATAGTTATAAAAATGCAAGTACTAAGTGAAAAAGGGAGGCACATAGGATGCTAGTATGCAAGAGATAAAAAAGAGGTGCATAATATTCTCATGCACAAGAGATAAATATAAAAAAATGAAGCATTGGAGGACTAGTACAAGAATTTTTATGGGGTAAGATAGGCCAATCTAGACATGAAAGTACAAGAAATTGACCAAGGAATGGAAGTGTACTTGAAAGGAAGTGTAGCTAGAAGAGGAGATATAACTAAGGAGGCTAAATCACATGCATGTGAAGAACTACACCCAAGTTTCCATAATAAGGGTGAAGGTCATGCCAATGTGAATGCATCATGGGAGGAAGATAATCAAGACAAGGTGACATCCACCCAATAGTAGGCGGGAAGTGACAATTTGAATCATAGATCAGTTGAATAAATACATTGTTAAGAGAAGATAATGTAGTGATGTTGGAGGCATAAAGATATACAATAAATGCAAATGTGGTGGTGGATTTTTGTGTATTTCATGGGTTTAGCATATTTCAATAAATCTATGTTCTGCCATGCCATTACTCACCTAAAATTAAGAATGTAGTTTAAATTAAGGTATAATAGAGTGAATGATAGACTATAACAAGTTTTAAACCTTGAGAAAATTTGAGAATAAAGCCAAAATTGATTGAACCAAATCCAAATGATAAAATTCTACCAAGTGAAAACCTAAGCACCTAAAACCACTAAATGAGAATGATTGAATGGGGAGAGAGATTACATTTCATTTGATATTAGAATAGATGGGTGTGGAGTAATAATTATGAGAGAACAATAAAAAATAAATCCTAAGTGATGCCAAGGCTACCATTAATATAAAATGAATCTCAAGGGATAAATTCGTAGTCACAAACCTTGTGACTATGAATAAGTGTGAATAAATATTAAGGGCTTTGGGAAGATCAATCGATTGGTCTTCAATAGAAACTAGTTTATAATTGGGAAGAAACATCTTAGTTCTAGTCCATAGTTGGCATAGAAGGATGCAAAGAAGGCATGGATAGTAGAAGAAACCACTACTATGAATTAAAAGGCACAAGTGGTGGAAGGATTTAACATCATGGTGGTTAACCTAAAGGAATGAAAAACTATTTCATACAGAGAAATGTAGTTTCACCTGGAGGTTATAATGGGGAAGACTTGGGTATCATTCATGCATACATGTAATTTGAAGGAATAAAACCATAATATATTGATTAATGTGCAATATCTCAACCAAAAATGGATATTTGACACAAGAGAAAAGACAAAGGTGGACATAACACTGTTTGATGTCTCCATTTGAGACAAGCTTGTAACCATCGGTATGACCTAGTTATTTAAACTACCAAATTTTTGAAAGATGGAGGAATTTGTGTAATTCCTCCTTTTTCACATCCATGGTGATTTATTTTAATTTTTATGGAGGTGCATTTATATCTTAGTGTGCTTCATCAATAGAATCATTGTGCTCCCAAGCTCATGGATATATATCCACCAAATGATGGAGGCCGATCTAAAGGTGGAGAGGGTTACAAAAATCCTATGTTATTATATGGTAGGTTCATTTTTATGATAAATTAAATTCAATACCTTGGAATGATGGTAGTGATATGCCCTTTTATCTCTAAGCGTTGCCTTGGTGGTCATTAGACTAACACCAAAAAGACCTACCTGTGGATGACCCATCACATGGCATAACTGGCCAAGTTTAATATCATGAATTTTATTAATTAGGAGATGGTAAATGATGTGCTATAATACCACAAAGAACATGAGACCTTCAAGTTTGTGTCGATGTTGATATTTATGGTGATGGAGGATATTGGCATGCCCGATGGTTATTCCCATTGCATAGTGAATCCTTGACACTAAATTATCAAGAGTTCACTTACCCACCTATCTTCTCCCAAAATTACAAGATAAGAGTACTAGGATGGTGTAATTGATACATAGAGGAATTTGATATTAAATGATGTATCTTGAAAGAGATCCCTCAACACATGGTTGACATGGTGACCTTTGCCATTATTAAACATTTTTATGTAGTACACCTAACACTTACAAATAGAAATCTCTCTAGTTGGTTAAAAATTCCTTATGCATTTTATGTTAAATATTTCATAGCAGTGCTAAGGATTATTCCTAATACATAATATTTGGATATGATAGTAAATGTTGTGAATCAAGAAAGGAGTAGGTTGAGGCACCAATATGTGCACCTAGGAGAAAAAACAACAAAATATGAAGAGGATGAATTTGACCACATGGACCTCCATCGCATCTTCATGTTTTATTATGATATGAAGCCACATAATAAGGGTGTATACCCTAAAAAAGATGATTTCCCCCTATAGATTACTAATGTAGGGAAGCCAGTGCCAAAAATGCAACCAAAATCTCCCCAAAAAAATCAAGGGGAGATACTTGAGTAAATCAAAGAGAACATAAGTTTGAGGTTCATCTCTAGTAATCAAGTAATTATTTTGGCCCCCAAGAAGCACATAACCTTCACGTTAGAGACTCCTTCCTCTAGTAAGAAGAAAAAAATAAGTCCAAGGGGCCCATTATGCTCCCTACAATAACTCTAGTAGAAATGGAGATGAAGAGGACATTTCACATGAAAATGAAGAAGAGATAAAAATAAGGAAAAAAACATACATTATGTAAGAATAAGAAGTGAGAGAGGAGCCCAATACTGATGATGTTCAGAAGGCCCTCCATACCACCATGCTTAAAGAAGAAAATAATATGGCCAGTGCCTCATCTAGATAACCCTACACATAGCCTCCATAAACATAAGAGGAAAAGATAAGGTTGTGAAATAAAATGGGCCATAATTAGGAAGAAATCAAGATGGCACTAGCATTAGAGAAGAAGAAGAAGGCTTGAAAGGAAATAAGCATGACTCAGGTAGTTATTGAGAAGGCTAAAGCTAAGGAAGAGAAGGTTGAGGAAGAGAGGGACAAGAGAGAGGAAGATGAATAAGGTTCCCATAAGTGTGGGAGCATCCATTGAGAAAACTAAGAAGGCACCTAACACCCCCACCAAGAAAGTAGATGAAGCTGCACAATAGGAATGACCAAATAGTGAAGATGTGCCTAAAGTAAATGAAGTTAATTTTGGCACCTTGGAAAAAAAAGAGATTAAAGAGGAACCCCAATAAAATGAAGGTGATAATGGCACTGAGGGAATACACCTAGAGGTAAGTATTGAAAAAACCTTGGAAGAATAATATAATAAATGGGAAAAGTTTGAGGAAGAGTTCCCATATGAAACAAGAAGATGAGTCCTTGGAGGAAAACACCAAATAAAGTGGTGGCACTAGTGAAGAGGTAGAAGAGAAAATGGACCATCCATCCTTTAGGAATAAGGCACAAAGTTGATCATTCAAGATAAGGTGTAGAAGGGGTGGATGAATTAATATTTCTATATATTTGACTTCATATCCCCTAAATTCACCATAGCTAGGACCTAAAAATAACTTACATTTGTGTTTGATAACTACATGGATGATCCTTACTTTGAGGCACCTCAAAAGGTCATATTAGGTGTATAATAAATTTAATAAGGGCATCACTCCATCATCGTCAACCCTCATTCCATGAACCCAATCTAGTATGGGAATACACTTATCTAGAAGGCACTGAAGTTGTGTGTAAGAATATCATCAATGATGGAAAGGCAAAGAAATGGAAGAAACTTTTCAAGGATGCCAAAAATTAATTCCAAGCCATAAAGTTCAAGATATAATAGATATGTGAGTGAATATATATAGACAAACCTTCCCTCTTGGTTGGCATCGATACATCTAACCTCTTCAAGGTTAATAAGATCTGTGTGTTAGTAGAGGAGATGCTCCCAAGGATGAAACTAGACCCAATGCAAGAAGAAGAAGATCCCTATTTCATGATAAAGAAAGAGATAACTACCATGATTAAAGAGTTGGAGGACCTATTAACAAATCTACAAGATGGCATAGATGTTTCTAATTTCATCTTATTGAGATTTTCCAACCAAATGTCAATCATAGATGTGCACCTCAAGTAGGCAAAGGAGAAAAAGAGAATCTAATGGCACAGTTGTATTCTATGAAAAATTAAGAGTACAGTAGATAATGGGGAAGTTAAATATGATAATAACCTAGATCAAGTACCAAGAACAAAACATGGAAGCACTCTTACATGCCTTGTATATTAAGGCCTATGATCAAGCAACAATCCTAGATACGAGCATTACAAAATCTAAGACAAGTTTAGAAGCCATTAGAAAGGAAATAGACAAGATTTATTTTCTCATTATTAGTGACAACTCCATGAAAATAGATAACATCATTGAAAATATCAATATTTCTATCAAGGGCTTTGAATACTTTAGCACTAAGATTAAGGAGAGTGTACTTGAGTTTTACGTGCCAAAGGCTTTAATAGATTAGTCCAAGGGAAAATTAATAATTTTTATGGGGTAATTTTGGGCCCCCATTTTTTTAAGTATGAGATACATTCCAACACAAAAAACATCTTAGCGTAAAACAATCACTTTTCATTATTTCTATTTTGGCAGCTTGGCACTAGTTGGAGGAATCAATGCACATCTTGCACCAACTGATAGGTGATTAACTGGTGCCTATATCTTCAGGGCATCTTATAGTAGTAGAAACACATGGTAACTATAACATGAAGGTTGCAAGGTGATGGATATGGTGGAATGATTACTTAGGTTCTAGATCAACACTTGACATGTGTAGATCTACCCTAGCAGACATGCTCATGAAGAGCCATAAAATGAGCTCAAACTAGTAATGCAGGGGACACGAATTGAGGTAGTGAATCCCTAGAGAAATGGTTCTAAATGAATTTTTGATGGATTGAATTAGTATTAAGAATATAATAGACATCATTAAGGCTCTATTTTTATATGCCTAAGCTCACTTGTGAACCTCTAAGTAGTATAATAGCTTAAGCAAAGTATTTACTCTATTTTTAGTATAATGTACTATATTTTATTTTTATTTTGATTAATGAAGATGGATGTTACATATAATTGAGCTTGATCTAGTTTATGTGTCCTGGTAATTTCATTAGAATGTGCAATGATTGTAATAGTTATAATGTTGTACTTTCAAGTCATACATGTTAAGAATGTTGTTTACAAGATTCTAGTCTAGGTCATTAATGGCATCGCTATGTTAATTTATGAGATCAACATATATTTTAGGAATAACCTAAGTATAGATAAATCCTACACCACTTTTTCTTGTCTTTACTAAGAAGTGCAAGCCTAGTATGAGCAATTAAACCAAAAAATATCCCCTTGACCCATCTAAAACCTATATGATGCTAGACTTAGTTTAATAAATTATTGTACCCTTATGACCATAACTAGTTCCCAAAAAGGGATTGCACCTATATACCACTAGGTTTAGCCCAAAAAAGGATTACGCTAATGAATCTACCAAAAATATTCTCTCAAATGACCAAGTCCCACAATTGATATCTCATGCCATAACATGACTAGCCCAACATAAGCACCATTCTTTCTCTTCTATGCTTCGAGTGAGTGTATAATTCATGTGCCTTATATGAATTAATGACATCACAACTAAGTGTTAAATATTGATCACTATAGGAATATTCCATGATTACAACTAGTTGTAATGAGTCTAGAACTAACTAAGATAACCTTAAACCCCTGATATTTAAACTTTACTACAATAGATTACACTCATCCAAAATCATATGGCCCTCACTCCTTATATCCTCCTAGAGGAAAATTTGAAGTAAACATTAGGTGAGATATTGGGTGAGACTACAACTTCAAAAACTCAACCCATGGACCTAGCCTAGCTATTACTCCCAAAGTGGGAAATAAACATGTAGTAAGAAGCCTACAAAAGGCCTAATCTTGTGATTACCATGTTTCCCAATATGTGTATAGTTTTTGAAAAATCTATAGGGAGTGTACATTGGGCGAGGAAGAGGAAGATGGAAGATGAGACTGAAAGGGTAGTCATTATAGAGGAAAGGGAAGAAATGTTTACCTTATCTAAGAGGGAAGATAGAAAACTAGGGAAATCCATATATATAGAGGATTTTAAATCCTATATGGAAATGCACAAAGATTATTTAATATAAATACATGAAGGAATAAAAATGTTACAAAGAGAGATAGATAAAGAACTAGAACAGTGAAGAGAACAATAATAAACTATTCATATTCTATCCCAAATTGAGATGGATGTCTAGAGTGCAACATCTAGATTGTATAATACTATTGAGTCTATTAGTGCAATGAGGTCAGAATTGGTGCCCCACATAGTAGAAACCACCAAAATTTTTCATTCTTTGAAGATATATGAGAATAAACTCAAATTCATTATTCCTTTTACCCCCAAAAAATTATATGCACACTTGAACCTTATGGCACCATTGGAGGCTACCAATGGCCTCAACTTGGTGGTCATTAGAAAAAAAGAAGCCATGGAATGGATTGATGTAGCTAAGGTAGTAATTCTTAAATATGAAAAACATAAGACTCTCACCAAGCAAATTTTGGATAAACTGAAGCTATTTTAGGCCAAGGATTCCATTAGAAGACTTATTAGTAGGGAAAATTTTGAACATATCTTCCTAAACTATTTTCAATAATTTCAAATAGAATATACAAGGGGATACCATAGAGGAAAAAAAGGTTGAACTCAATTTTTATATGAATAAATTCACTAAAGTTGAGATCTTTATATGTAACTTCAAGACTTCCAAAGCTAAACATGCAAAAATATTAGATAAAGTGAATAGGGTACATGGGCCTCCTCTCCTTAACATGGATATAATTAGATATAAATATGATATTTGGCACAATAACTAATAGTATTTGGAAGTGAATAATAATATTGGCACTACAACTCCCAGTTCAACATAAGCATCCACTTCAGTATTTTCAATAACATCGTCAACCATGCAAATACCTAGTCAACCTTGAGTCAAAGTCCAATTTTGTATGTATACATGCACATGCTTAATTATATTCTAAATACACTTAGAATATACATGTAAATTTACCTAAATTATTTTTAAGCATACACTAGTTTTATTGCATTGCACATGACATTGAATTTTTAACATAAATGTAATTAACTATAAGCATGCAAAATAGACAATTTTGAGACTAAAATTAGAACTAAGGTTCTAACTGAAACATGTAATTGTATGTTTACATAAACTTATAGGATGATGTGTCCCGTCCATTAATATATAAATCAATGTAATTATACATTCCAAAAGGCTCAAAGAATTTATCAATATAGGAAGATGTTAAATTTTGATTATCATACAATTGCATTGGTGTTTTCTCCTTCCATTCATGTGATATTGTGTTTTATCTTTTTTGGTTGTTATTATAAATTATTTTTAAGTGTGATAAATTTATACATAAATTAATTTTTTTTTAATCAATGTATTATCACTGTATATATGCAAAAACTATTTAAAATTAGTGGATGTTTTTAAGAAATTGGTTTAAACTATGTTATTATTCTTAGTGTGTACGAGTGCTTTATATTAGTAGATTTTTATAAAGTGTGTGAAAAATATACCTTAGATAAATTCATGGTCTGAGCTATAACCTTCCAATTAAGGGTGTGCAAGAACAATCCCAAAGTTAGAAATGTTCAACTAAGACCATCAATTTTTATATATCATTCCTCCCTAGACTTCATAACTTTGTTTTTAAATGAGTGTGAAATAGCTACATGTAGTAAGAAATATTTTTGAGAGTACTTTTCCACTAAGAAAATAACCTAGGAAGTGACCCTTTGAGATCACAAAACCTTATTTTTTTCTCTAGCCTTCCCTCTTTTTAAAGTTTGTTTGATTTTTATCTACCCACTTTAGATTAGGTATCACACATCTATCCCACTTAGGTTTGATTTATCTACTAAGATTTATTTTACTACAAGTGAACTTGGTTAATGACCTACATACTTTGTTTGTTATTCCACCATAGGGTTATTTAAACCATATCTATAAATTATGCCCTAAAATGGATTTTACCTCCATTGATATCCTATAATGTTATAGGCTACCTCATTTAAAATTTAGTTAGTGCACAAGACCCATATCAGTGAAAAAAATTGGCACTATAAGGAGAGAAACTTGTGTGCATCCTATAGTAAGAGGTTACACCCTAAATTGATTTGTACTAGAGACACGTAAGAGAATTAGCAGGTCTAGGGCCTAAACCAGTAATTTATTTTCACTCTTATCACTGCATCAAAGGCCTAGATCTACATCAATTGTTCCCAATATACCAAGGGATAGAAAAATGTCTCCAGTCAAGAATATCCATCCCATTAAACATCCTATGGATCAATAATATCCATGGTTGTTTGGATGTACCATTGTAATCTTATGATTTGTGCATAAATTGCCAAGAACCCATAAAAAATCTACCTAAAATATCCCTTTTAGGAAGGACTATAAAGGAACACATTAAGTCTTTCAAGGTTGCATTAATATTAATGATTTTTACTGATAAAGATGTTTCATGCAAACTTTTCCCATTTAATTTTCAAGATGTGGCCTATGATTGGTATCTCAACCCTAAATGGAAACAGATCACTTCATAGAATGAATGTTAAAGAACATTTCCTTCCCAATTTAGACAAGTTACCCATCTTAGACTGGGTATCAACATTTTACCAATATGGAAAAGGATCCTATTGGGCCAATTATCTCTTTCAATGCTAGATTACATAAGATGTACACTTGGATTAATCCAAATAGACTATTAACATTAGAGGTATATATAAATGCTTTGGCCCAATCAATATAGTGTTCCTATGGAGAGATGCTACTGCCACCACTCTAGATTTATCATACAAAGAGGCTATCAAAATTTATATATATTTGAACCCTCAAATACCTATAAATCTAAACATTAATGTTAGTTTTCTATAACCCTGAATCTAGTCCCTCACATCAATCAAAATGTCCATGATTTCAATTAGAATCAACTATATGCACTACCTCCTCTGATGCAATAAGTGCCCAATCAGAAATATGGTTATATGAATACCATGATATAGATGAATGATCACCAATATAATAAACATTCAGTACCCTCTAATGTTTTATTTTTACAAGGAATTGATTCTACCAAATCAGAACTAGACTCCATCCAAATAATGGTCCAAAAGCTGAGCAATGACTTTTTGAATATGTAAAGGAAGATGGGTGACACCACTAGATAAAATAATATATATAATCTTAGGTTTTAAATATAAAAGGGTCCCTTTAATAGGCTTGATAATAATGTAGAGAAATAACCCCAACAAGTTTCCATATATTAACATAGTAGAAATGGCTCTTCCCAATTCATGTAGAGTCCATAATACATCATATGATGTTGAAATTAGTGGAATTTTATATCTTTTAGAGAGAGATGTTAAGGAAAGAATTGATGAATAATCCACCATAATTCCATCCAAAATGTGTCTCTTTAAACATAGCAATGGTATTTGAAACACATGAGTTTTTATTCCTAGAATAAGATGAAAATGAATTAGAAGATAACTCCAATGAAGTACATGATTTTCAACAATACCAAAAGGGTAATTATAACCTAATGAATAAGCATCATTCACAACATATTTTCCTCTATAAAACTTTGCTGCTACACTAAATCCAAGAGCTGACAATAATCCACCTCCCCCTAAAGGGAATGAATAGCTCTAGAATAAAAAAGAGAAAGGAAAATGGGGCTATAGAATTGTTGAGGACATGAAAAATATTAAATAAAACATTACTCTTCATGAATTAACCTAGATTAAAAAACAAAAGGAGCTCCTATGGAAGTCTATAACAAGGAAATCAACTATCGAGAAGAGAAAGGTTGATCACACCAATATAATTAATAAAATTAAATATGAATTTCCACCTTTATTATTGAATATCCAAGAATTTATAAATAATATCCACAATTACCTATTCAATTTTGGGGCTTTAGCTAAAGTGATGCCTACTTCAATTTACCATAAGTTTAGTTTGAATCCATATCCATCCAAGAGAACCATTTCATAATTGGATAAGAATGTGGTCCCTATAATAGGAGAGATAAATGATGTAAGTATCCAAGTAACATCTAAATCATAAGAATAAATGATGATAAACATATTAGTGGTAGATATTCTAGAAGGACATCGACTCCTCCTCAGTAGAGACTAGTCCAAGACATTAAATAAGTTTGTAACAATAGACTTCTCTCACATTTGGTTACCATAGAGAGATATTATAAATCAAATTTGAATTGATTAAGAGCCAATAATGAAGCACTTAATTACCAAATACAATACAAATAATTAATAAGTATATTATAAATCTCTTAACCTTGGGATTCACACCTTCACTATAAAGCATGAAGTGCAAAAACCATAAGTCTAGTGACCTTCCCAATCATAGACCCTTCACTTTGATTGTGAAGTATCCAAGTAAAGGTTAAGTGTCAGCATTAAATTGGTGGATCCATAAGGCAAGAAGTACCTATAAGCATACAGACTATAGTTTCCTTGCATTAATAACTAAATGGAGTATGAGGCACTAATATTGGGATTGCACTCTACTCGAAAAAATAATGTCAAACAACTATTGATTTATCAAGATTTAGAGTTAGTAGTTTATTAAGTCAAAAATTAGTACCAATGTAAGTTTTCATATCTAAAAAGGTACAAACATAGAGCATGGGATTTAACTGAGTCTTTTGAGGCCTTTAACATAATGGTTGTACCTAGAGAATAAAATCAAGTTGTTGATTCATTAACTACCTCAACTACCAACTTGGAAACGCTAAAGGAGTCCAAAGTACAAAGACTTTCAATTGAGATAGGACCTTATCAATTAATTTTAGTCAATGTGTGACATTTACAACTTTTTGATAATGACCAATAAATTGTCCATTTTTTGACTAATTCAAGCCACCTTGAGTCTCACATCATTGATGACAAGGAGATTAGTCACTTATGATAAGAAGAATTATGGTGAGAAGGATTTATTCATCTAAAGGAAAATATCCTCCCTCTAGTAATGGTTTCCTTATAAAGGACATTTGATTTAGATCCTCAAGCTCAGTAGTGAAGGAAGCCAAAGGTAAATGAATCCAAATTCAAAATGGAAAATCTAGGAGATGAGTGAAACCCACACTATGTCAACATTGGTCTCAAATGTACTCAAGAGGAAATGCATATGATGAAGAGTTTACTCATTAAATATATATAATATGATTGCATGGACATATGAAGACCTAAAGGTTTTCAATCCAAGGGTTATCACCCATATAATTCTGTTAGATTTGGACCACAAACCATTTAGTAAAAAGGTAAAGGCTAGTAAATTATATCCTATAACCTCTTATTCAAAAAGAAGCAGAGAATTTATTGAGTGCAAAAATAGTTTTTTCTATAAAAAATTCTACTTAGCTAGCCAATTTAGTCATGTTTAAGAATAAAAGTGGAGAAATTAGGCTCTATGTTGATTTTAGAAACTTAAATAAAGCCTTTGAGAAAGACAATTATCCATTACCTTCCCTAGATAAAGTCATCTAAATAGTGAGTGGTTTAGGAATGATGTTTTTCTTAGATGGATTTTTAGGATATAACCAGGGGATAGAATAATTAGAAGACAAAATTCACCATGAATTTGGTTAATTATTCATATAAGAGGATGTTATTTGTCCTAGTTAATGTAGATACCACATTTTAGTGAGATATAGACCATGCCTTCTAGGGGTTAATAGGTAAATGTAAAATTATTTACATGGATGACCCCATAATATTCTCTAAAGTAAGGGATGATAACCTATGAAACCTATGATCAATCTTTGAAAGGTGTAAAAAGTTTGGAATTTTGATGAACCCCAGAAAGAGTATATTTAGTGTCTTACAAGGCAATCTCTTGGGTCATATCATCACCAAATATGGGATTATGATTGACCTAGATAAAATTCAAAGGATATACAATTTTCTTTCCCAAATATCAAGAATGAACTTAAATCTTTCTTTGGGAAGATAAACTTTGTGATAAATTTTATATCAGGCTTTGTATAAATCATTAGACCTTTGAATGCAATGCTCAAGTAGGATGCTAAAGTGGAATGGATAGAAGAGGCTTGAAAGTCTTTTCAAGACATTAAATATGTAATATCCTAGGCCCTTATACTGATAAGTTCAAACTCAATGAAAGACTTATTCTTATATTCCACTCACCTCAAAACACACTATTGCTAACATGCTCACCCATAGGAAAGAAGAAAGAAAATATATTATTGCACTCATGAGTACATACTTGAAAGAAGTAGTACTCAAGTATTCCATGATAGATAAAAAATTATTTTCCCTTATCAAAGTGGTAGATAAATTTTGACATTACATCTTGAGGAATAAGACAATTTTTATTGTACATGATCCTACTCCTAAGCTTACTTTATCACCAAATGAATTTTGAAAATGCAGAGTAAAGTGGATGGAAAAATTATAGGAGTCTGGCATGGAAATAAATATTACCAAGATTGTTATAGGTTAAGGCATCATTCATATCATATTCAATCTTGACCCACACATCACTATTTATGAGGTTTGTGAAAACCAAGTATCTAAAAGGGACCGGTATATTGATATTATTCAATATTTTCTCACATGTACCTATTCCCCAAAACTCAAAAGAGAACAAAGGGGAGCTTTAAGACTTAAATAATCTCATTACATGATCATAAAATGGATCTTATATATACATAATTATGAATTAATCTACCTAAGATGCATATCATGAGAGGAAGCTCAAGAAATTCTAAAAAAATTGCATCGGAAGATAAGTGGTGGTCATCCCTCCAGAAACACCAATGCCCAAAAGATCCTCAGAATGGGTTTTCTAATAGTCTTCAAGAATGCATACACTCACCTCTAAATGTACCATGAATTCCAAGTCTTGAAAAAGATGGAATTACACATATTCATGCCTCTATAATAGGTGATTTAAGGAAGACCATTCACCTAATGGAGCTTGGGCTTCATTGGGGTCATTAATCCAAATTCATTAGCTGTCCAAAATTTTGTACTCACTACTAGAATATTTCACATGATGGACTGAAGCTATAGCTACAAATAATTTAAGAGCATAAGATGTTATCAACTATATATATGAAAATATCACCATTATATTTGATACTCCTATTTCTCTAGTGTGTGACAATGTCCCAACATTCCAATTAATTGAATTTACTAAATGTGCCCATGATAATCAAATCACCATCAAGTCATCATCCAACTATTACCGATAAGGAAATGGGATATCTAAGTCAACAAATAAAAAACTTATTGATTCCATTAATAATTTAACAACAAAAAAACTAAGAGATTAACATAATATACTTAATTATTCACTACAGGATGATCGAACAAGATATAATCAAGCACTCAAATCCTCACCTTACTTACTAGTCTATGGAAGATAACCTATTTTATTGAATCATGCTAAAGTTACCAACATATTAGTTTATGAAATAATACAGGGAATCAAGTGAGAAGGTGGGTTTTTTATTTTTGGACATAATAGAAATGGAAGACTCAAGGATTAAGGCTTTACAAAACTTCAATAAACATCAAAATGTAATGAAAAGATGGTTTAACAAAAGAGTTAAATTCAAAGCATTCATAATATCTAACTTGGTGATTATATGAGATGAATCCCATGAAAATAAAGGATAACATGACAATTTTAACCCATTGTGGATTAGACCTTATCAAATTTTAGAGATCATGGGTAGTAATGATTTTGGTCTGAGGGACCTCCAAGGTAATGAGATGACATATATAGTCAATGGATAGTTTCTAAAGAGTTACTTCATCGATGTACCATCTATAAATTTACTTGAATATCAAAAAATGTAATGGTAATATCAAGATTAGGGTATATTTTCTATTTTATTATAATATATCTTATGGCTTTTATAAAGTAGTTTCCTTGCTTCCTGGATTAACTTTCCTAGTTTTTAGTAGTTTGTTTTAAAGAGTAGTTTCCTAGTTTATATATTAAACATTTCCCTTTGTCATATATAAATTTTATTGAATTTATATAGTGTGCTCAAATTAAGTATCCAACTTACTTAAACTTTCCTTATCATGTTCAAATACTTAAAGATCAACTTGTGGGAAAACATGCCAAGAATAGGTACATCAACTTGTTTATTTACAAGATTTTACACCCATACATTTCAAAATTCCATAATTTAGGTGTATAATAGGAAAATTTATCATTAAAATTTTAAAACTAAATAATTTAATCAGGCATATGAAGGCTTCTCTCATTACTACATACAAATTTTAGAAAGTTTTTTCATTTTTCCTATATCAAATGCACTTCTCATATTAATAATTTTTTGAGGAAATAACCATTGATATGGGTATAGATAACATGGATAGATTGGTAAAACTTATTACTTTATATATACAAATCATTGTGGGTTCTACTCTCCATTTCTTTACAAATGTTCTTCAAAATAAAATATAACAAACATAAGGATCAAATCATCTTCAAATGAGTGATCTAATGGGCCTAAAATGAAAAATTCAATGATTATCAAAGAGATAAAAATGATTAAATAATGTCAATGTACCACACATCATATAATAATATAGGATAAAGAAAGAGAAGGAACCCATGGTGCCTTTGTTAGGGATATGGATGCTTATTTGGCAGTAGAACAATGCCATAACTTCCCCAAATTTCAAATATTTCTATCAAAAACTAGATTGAAACCTACAATTTTCCCACTTCTCTACTAAAGTCCTCATAATAAGGATAAAATGAAATCACCTCCTCACACACAGATCTAGGATAACTGAAAAGGATAGTATGTTATATGTGGTTGATGGGAGTCTCTTTCATATTCAGATTTGATTATTCTATGTGTGATGGTTCATGTTTTATTTAATAGTTGTTAACTAAAAGTTATGGATTCTCAAAAACTTGATAATATTTCCCTTGTGATTTTCCACTTCTTTTACCCAACATACCCCCATTATTTCTTTTTATCAGAATAGGGACCCATTATCTTTAGGAATTGACCTATAGCCCTAGTTTGGAAGTCCTCTAAAAGGAAAGACCTCACGTATTATGTTAACTTTATTATTTGATAGACATATGAATGTACCTTTTTTATTTTTATAATAACCTATTAATGACTTTTATAAGTTATGTATTATACAAGTTTCAACTCATATTCCTTGATAGAGCTACTTAACACATATATGATTCTTTAGAGATATTATTTAGAACTTACTTTTAGGTGATTATATTGGGAAATTTCATTTACTAAACTCTTCTAACATGTTTTGGTGTTCATTAGTTTTGTTTAGTGATTCTCTTCAAAAAAAAATCTCTTCAGTGATTTTACTCAATGAATCCCTCCAACACATTTTGGGTCTTCAGCACTTTGCATTGTTTACACCCCATAAAATTTGTTCTTCAACATTTTTACCATGAATAATTTATTTAGAATAGTTTACTTAGGATTTTAGGGTATAGGACCCCAAATATATATTCACTAGGTATTAGAACACTTTAATATGTATTCTTTAGCCACTGTTCTTCAAGAACTAGGTTTCTAAAATTTTACACTTCAGTTTATTTGGGTCTATGGAGGATTTATTTAGAAAAGATCCTTCTGCAATGTTACTCTTATAGCATATAATTTCACCATTGTGGGAAATTTTTGTAGGATCTCTTACTCCTAACTATAATATTTGGGAAACCTCAGGCCTTTGGTACCCTATAATGAAGTTGAACCTCCGAAGAAGACTGACTTCCTCTTGGTAGATCACCTAAACTAATAATTATACATGGAAAATGGAAAATAATGGGGTATGGGATGAATAATATCACTAAAAGGGTCATTCATCAAATTAAATGAAACTCAAATAAGATTTTAAAAAAACACTAATTTACCATAAAGACTATATTTTCTCACACAATCCCATAAACTAGCCAATTTAAATCAATATTTCTTAAACTAGGCTCACTAAGTAATAAATGAAGCAAATAGTGGTTATAAAACTCACACTAATCATCCATTAATGGTAGAAAAATCTCAAGTTCATAGCTTCAAATAATTTGAAAACACCTAAAAAGAGGGAAGAAAGAAGGGCAATGAACATGGAAGAACACTTCTTCACAAAGCCATCATACATAATCTTGCTAAATAGAAGTTAAATGTAAGAGATAGGTAAGAAATAATATTATTTTATTAAAAAGGTAGTTATTAAATTTTTTGATAGGGTTTTGCCTTATCAAATGAGAATATATCTTACAAATGGGGAATAAATAGGAGATATAGGAGAAAAGGGGAAAGAGAGAGGAGAAGAAAGCACTCAAAAATAAATAAATAAATAAATGAGACACAACCACCTTCCATGGAGTCTAAACCACATTTTGATCAATTATCACTAATCTCTTCTCAACAAATTAACCATCATTGGTCCAAAATGTCTTCAAGCCTTCTCATTATCTTAGAAAGACACTAGAAGATGAAAACATTTAAGGATGATGATGTCATATCACACTCACATGGGAAAAGTATTTAAAGACTTGGAAAACATAATGAATGATCCAAATTTACTCCTAAACTCCATAACTCTCCCTCTTGGACTTCTACACGCCCCTCCACTTGCACTTCTAGAAGATGCTTGGTATATGGTTAGTTGACTTGGCATTTTATGCTTAGCTGACCATGGAGGTTATCTTTTGGGTTAAATTTTGATATTTTATTTTATTCCCAAATCGTATTTTATCCTCCAACCTTCAATAAACTCCATGAAACCTAAAAATTTCATAGACTCCATTGATGGAGATCTCCAAGCTTGAGATATACTCAACTAATTACCCTAAAACCTACTCCTAAGACCATTTGGAACCATGAGAACCACTTATAAACCTATATAAGGCTTCTTTATATCCATATAATTAATATTAAGGATAAAAAAAGTTTCATGCCACTTTAAAGATGTGAAACAATGGTGGAAATCACCATTAAACCTGTAACATTTCACAAATTGTTAAAAAACTTGGGGTTTTAATGCTTTATCTTAGCAAAGCACTCTATAAACCCATATAAATATATCCATGTGGAATATAATGATGGTTTAGGTACCATTAGGATTCTTACATGCATTTATACCATTTCTCTATTTGAAAACCCACAAAAATAGGCATTTTGAGATATTTTAGGCCTCGTAGGCACCCACACATGTCAAAATCTTCATAAAAATAGGTTTTACACAATATTAATAGAGTTATATACACATTCCAAGTGTTTTCCAAGTGGTTCTCTACCATTCCATTGACCTATGAGTCCAAAAACCCAAAATTGGTAAAAAAAAGGCTCCTTTGGTAGCTTAGACAGGATCACCCTCTTGATGATTGTTCATAAAATTTAGACCTATATTCAATAAAATCTTTCCATTTATCTTTATTCCATAGACCCATTCAATATCCCTACAAAATTTGGTCTCCCATGCATAAGGTATGAAAAGATATATAAGTAAAAAAAATTGCTCTAAGGTTTGTAAGCAGTTTGGAAATGCATATGCTCTTATAAATTGCTCATAAATATTAGGAAATAAACCAAAATAAATCCATAATTAATTTCAATTACATATGTGTACCCAAAAAATACTTAAATGATTTGGTCTAACTCCATATGTAGTGAAATGTTTGAGTATCTAAAGAGGGGCTTGAATTGGGTATCTTAGACCTGAAAAGTTCAAAATTATATTTGAACTAAAATTGACTCCTCTATTGAAATATACCATGATTTAAAACACCTTTATGAACTTGAAACACCTTTAAAAATAACATGATACCTCAAAAAAATTTGAACTAAGCAAGAAGTTTCAGACTATGCATACATGCTTATGTTTTGGATACTTTAGATAGCCCTCAAGGGCATCCTTGTATGAAACAAAGATTTTTTACACTATAATAAGGTTTATTAATACTTATATACACCTTTAAAAACCTAAACACACTCCCAAAAGTTTAAAAAACTTATGTTATACCTATACTTTTCAAAAACCTTTCAAGGTCTAATGGTGGTTGTCGACAGATAAGCACATGAATGTGACAAAATAGTGCATAATTACACTATGTATGTGGAAAAAATAATATTATGGATTATTATAAACAATAATTAAAATAATTATTACCAAGTTTCATATTTTTATCTCACCTATAGAGCCCTATAGATGATTTTTTCTCAAAATTTTCTAGTGGACTACCTGCGTGTATGACTACATGAGATCTTATATAAAATAAATAATGGTTTTAATACTATATTTTATTCAAAAATATTATATATATTTATAATAACTCATTATTATCATATCCATCAAATTTAATGTATTTTGGATGCATATTTTTTCTTGTGGGCTCTTTTTACTAAAAGCTAGTTTGAGTTGCCTACTTGGTCTAGTCTCACTAGGCCTATGACTATGTTATTCATATTTTCCACCTTTTTTTTGTCTTAATAAATATTAATATTCATTTGAATTATCATTAATACCTCATTTTAATTTATTTCATCCTTCATTTATTAATTTTCACCCTAATACAACCCATGTATGACCATAGCTCCTCAAGAAAATTCATAATTATTGTGTTTTCTCACTATTGTAGGTGTCGTTCATGAGGTTTATAATTTATAGTAGCCATATAATCATTAATTTTTTTTTAATATATTCCTTAAGTGTTTTTAAAATCCCTCCCATCTCCTTATTCATCCTACTCTTCAAACAAGCTCTCTAGGCTTCCACACAGTCCAAATTCGTACAGTTTACTCTACCTTCACATTCATAAGTTTGATAGTATTTTATCTCTCTTGATAATTTTTAAATATTCCAACATTTAAATTTATTTTAATTATATTTATATATGTTAACTCCATATAATTATCTTGAGTTTTCCTCTTGCCAACATGTGACTATGAGAGAGGAACCTATCTTTGATATGGTTGTAGGTATGTGTTTGTGTTGAAACTAATTACATGTGTCTTTGAGATTCCTCTCTAGAATTATTTTACCCCATTAAATTCCATATATAAATATGGATATTACACACCATCACGAAACTCCTCAAGTTGAACCAATATGCCTTCATCACCTTTAATAAAACATTATATTTGTATGTGATTGTAGATGGTTGTATGGACTGTGGCAATACTTGAGGCTTTAGAGAATTTGAAAAAAGTGGAAAAAAGTATAAAAATGTCCTTAACTTTCCAAATTATCTAAAAAAAACCTCAATGACCTCTTTGAAATGTATTATACCCTTTAGGTCTTCTAAAAAACTAGATTACCTTCTTGATTGTAGGTATCCTCATAGTTTGTTGTAGGTACCTATTTCCTATTTATAATCCCTAATTGAACTTACCTCTTTAGGTTATCAAATTCATGTTGATAATTCATTTTATGTTTCAAACAAACATCAAGAAACTAGATGCCTATAGGCTGCCCATGACAATGTTTGTTGTAGATGGTGATCTCATTAAGGCCTGTAGGTGTAGATTTGCTATGAAATTGAAATAGAACTTGGTTAGGATATCCTTCATAATGTTTGGTTCTCATTCATATATTTATAACTCTTATTAAATCTTCACTTGAACATGAGACTCTATCATAAACCACTTTGCTTATCATCCCCTTCATACTTGGAGGTAGGCCTACCCTTAAATAAGGCTGTAGGTGTAGATTGTAAGATGAAATTGACTATGTATCATGTATATGTATATCCTTAATACTTGAAAAAAATACTTTCATCATTTTAAATGATACTTCAATCATAACAAGACCCTATGAATTTTGAGAATATGTAAGACCTCATTTCTTTGTTTTGAACTGTTAACATGCTTTATGAGTACTTGAAACTAGTTATAGGTGGTAGTTTTTTAAAATTAATGTTTAAATATGCTTTGATAATTTAGGTATATTATTTTTCTAAAACTTATATTCATTTTATTTTAGAAAAATATCTTCTTTCACACCATACCATCATCATTATGAAAATAAACCTTCTCTTCACTAGACCTTAAGGCCTTAGTAGTAGCCATTTTTTCCCACATTTATCTTTTATTGACCAATTTTAAAACATTATTTTATAAATGAGACATTTTTACCACCTTATATATCTTTAAAACCTTCCACAAAGGTTCAAGGTTTGACTCTAAGCTTAGAAGGTACTTTCTTTGTTAGCATGCTTCCAATTAAGCCTCGTAAGCCCTATCACACACCGTAGACATCAAATCCATAATATACCATATATAATGGAAATAAAACCTTTTGATTCACTTTTTATATGATAAAAAATAATTTATTACAAATTTTTATGATTTTTCACTAGTTAAAACTTGAGATATGGGGTTTTTTGGTTAGAAACCCTAGGTGGCTACCTATAGAGGCCGAGAGCAGTCTAAAATCCATATCTTGATCTTGAGGATGTTTAAATGAAAAAAAAACACCATATAAATGTATTTATTTACACCCCACATATTTTTAGAAATTTTATAATCATTGTTCAACCTTTAAAACACATGAAACAACTCGAAACATAGAGTTTTAAACTCTCTTTACAAGACTGTGTTAGAACATGCAAGGCTTAAGATCCATATTTTTTAGTTTTATGAGGTCAAAAGACCTAATTAATTATTAATTATAACTGGAGGGACCCCCAAAAAAATTTAGGCATTTTTTCCATTATCAATCAATAAACAAATCTAGAATCAACAATCTAGGCATGATACTTAGAAAATGAGAACCGTGAGACATAAGGAGAGAGAAATAGGTGTATCTTGAGATTTATGAGGTAAAATATCTAATTATTTTATAATTTTTAACTATAAGATATCAAATAAATATTAAAATAATTATATTCCATCATAAAACAATTTAAATTTCTCAAAAACACCTTTTTTGACTGTTTACATTTGCATGCCAAAATCCTAAATTTGACCAACTTGCACTTTTCCTCATTTTACCTTGAAATTTTGAATATGATCAATATAAAAAGGTTTTTTAAGACTTAAAATCACCAATAAATTCTTAAAAAAACTCTCACATGAGGTTAAAACCATCCTTAATATGTTAAATCCCTTCAAGAAGCTTGCCTAGCTCCATATTCTCCTCAATGGACAGGCATAGAACTGTGTAAAAATAGAGGGTACTTCCACTCATTTTTTGGCCAAAAAAAAGATTATATATATTTTTAAAAAATAATTATAACCAAATTTAACATATTTAATAACTTTATTGTACCTCTATATCTCCCAAAATGCATTTTTCTTAAAACTAGCTAGTTGGTTGGCTAGTTTTTTATGCTTCTTAGGCTCATGATTGAACTTGTCTTATTTCACCTTGTCATAATGGCATGATAGTGATTAAAAGGAATTTTTGATGTTATATAAGCATTATCACATGATATTTTCCATTTATTAGACACTTCTCAGTTTTATACACCTTGAATCCATCTTTAACCTCATACCACTATCCAAGCTAAAAAGATGGTTGTAGATGCATTTTAGACTGATTTTTTGTCATAGGCATGCATTCGGTGACCTTATTCATGATATTTATTAATATCATACTCTATTATCCTATTATACTATACCCTATCATATAAATCTATTCTTCAAATGCTTAGAGATATGTTTATCCTTTTCAAGAAGGTTGTAGGTGAATATTCCCAAGGTAAATGACTATGTGTGAGATTTGTCCCTTATTTGAAAATGATTTATCATATTTATTATTTTATGATAGGTTCATATTAATTTAAAATCATATCCATTAATTATTATCACTCCCCTCAACCTCTTCACAACAACTCATACCTCCTTCCACTTCATGCCACTATCTAAGCTAAAAAGATGGTTGTAGGTGCATATTTTGACTTGAATATGACTATAGTCTAAATGGATAATTGGTGAGAGTTAGAAATTTATCAAAATTAAATATTACACAATTAAGTTTTAAACCCTTATAAAACTTGATATTATCCTAAGAACAATACCTTTATTGTCAAAATATCACTTTACCATAGTCATCATCAAGAGCATCTTCTACACTTAGTTGTAGGTGATGATTTTGACCATTGTACGAACTGAGGAAGAGTTAGGAGGCTGGTATTTAACTTGAACATTTATTAAATTTAAAATTAACCTTATTTTAATATAATTTTATTTTAAAATCTT